>QGSO01005483.1:0-30101 GCA_011037825.1 Carya cathayensis | reverse complement strand
GTGCATCGCTACGCGACACGGAGTACGCACTACGCGTACTTCCTTCGCTACAACACTCATCAACACGATGCACATCACACGATGCATCGCCATACAACACGGAGTACACTACATGCGTACTCCCTTCCTTCTACGACACACATCTACAGCGCACGTCGCGCGGCGCGTCGCTGCATTACACAGAATACGCTACACGCGTATTCTCTTCACACAACCCGCTGTATCACATCTACGGCATCCATCTCACGCCTATACTTCACAGCACAGTCCACAAAATACACAATCAAACTCAACACTTCACAACCACACTTCGCTTCACAACTACGCAACGAACTCCACAAATACAACTACATTAAAACCAACCAACTAACTATTTTAAACGTAAAATAACTAGAGATAGAGGGTTATACCATCGACGGGATAACCCGTGCGTCGCTCGCTGCTCGTCACGAACATGCGTCGAAGAACGTACGTGGCGGTAACATCCGTGTACGGTGGCTGTCCACCACAAAAGTGGTAGTTTGGGTCTTGAGAAAGGCTAGGCGTGGTCTTGGAAGACTCACGGTCGCCTTGTGGTGGTCAAAGGTGGCGGAGCACGAGCGGCATCACGCCGTGAACAGTAAATCCGAACGGTGAGCGGAAACGCGAGGTAGCGAAAATTCATAGAACTTCATGGCAAGCTAGGGATGAGGTAGATGAACATGTGGTGGAGCTGTGGTGGCGAGGTGGTGGTCGGACGGTGGCTAACGGCGGCGGATCGGCCGTTTGAAACCATTTTTGGCCTTGGAGAGTGTAGGAGAGTGAGGGCTCTACGAAGCTCCGTTGGTCATGAAATTTCTTGGGGAGGTTCATGAGGATGAGAGGAACAAGATGGTGGTGGTGAAACACCACGGGTGGCCGTGTACGGCGGCGCACGGTGGTGAAACCGAACGGGTGTTTTTAAGAAACCCATATGTGAAAAGTGAGAGTTTGGGAAAAAGAAAGACATGGGGAGGAAGCCCTTGATGAGGTGAGTCCAATGGTGGTGCTTGGTGGTTGATTTGGCCGTGTATGGTGGTCCAAAAATGAGAAAAACCCCTAGAGACCCATATCTTTGAAGGGAGAAAGAGAGAGAGTGAGAAGTCGGTTTAGTACACCACCGGCTGGTTGGACTCGCCGGAGGGAGAGGAAGAGGCCGGAGTGGGAGGTGGGGTCCGGCGGCCGGAGGTGGCGCCGGCTGGAGCTTCAACACGAACGGCTATGGAGGAGCTTCAATCCGTCGGCCACGAGAGAGAGAGGGAGAGAAAAAGAAAGAAAAAGAAAAAAGAAAAAAAAAAGTGAAGAGAAAAAGGTAGGGCCAGAGTATAACGCTTCAATCCTACATTTCGGGATCCTCAAATAAACCAACAGTGAGTTAAAACACTGATTAAAAACGCTTAAATGTTTTATTTTAAATAAAACACTTTAAATAAAACACTACGATGAATTAAGGTAGAATATTATTTTATAAACTAAAATTTATAAAATAATATTTTCTTCATCATTATATAAAATGATAAAGTATCATTAATTAATCAAAGTGCATAAAACACTTAAATTTAAATAAGAATTTTCAACGTAAAATTAAACCTCTTAATATCTTAAAACAATTAAAATATTTAATCTAAATAAATATCCACAATTATAATATTTTCAGAGCTCATTAAATTATTATAATTGTGCTACTTTAAAAACAAGCTTATCTAATACTTTGAAATTCGATGGATAAGATCCGAAAAAACGCCATCGAGGTACAACGCTTAGGATAAAACTGTTCATGATTTTACAGCTGTTGGTGAAGAACAAATTACGTGATTTACGGAAAAGATAATCTATACGCGTGATTCCAGATGAGGGTAAAGACGAGAGAGATGTGATTGCTGTCGGGAAAAAAATCCAAAACTGATAATTTTAGCGGGCTGTTACAGCTCTGCCAGAATATTTGACTTGGAGTTGTTTACCCTTGGATATTATCTTTATTTGTTTTTATGTTAAGTAATTAGTATTTGTAACAGTGTTGAACTTGTAATATTTTATTACATGTGTTTTAAGCTAGTTTGTATTTAAACAAAATTCTGGTACTTAGTTATAAGTCTTTATTTTTCGCTGCGAGGTTTATTTTTGTACACATGTTGCATATACCCACACTTGGCACTTGGCGATGGGATGTGTGACCCGTTTTGTCATCATCCCGACACCTCAATTTCCGCGTATCCGTAAATGGGAGTTGGGGGCGTCACAGTCCCTTTGTAAACCACAGGTAAAATTTGGCAAAAATCTCCGCCGAAAACAACAACTTTTGTACCAAATGTTATTTCTAAATCATTGATGTCTTGGAACATTTTATCTAATGCTTTGATTGTTAAATATTTTAACATAAATATTAATAATTGGATCTTTGATTTTCTATAATCCATAATAATAAAACAATGATACATAAAAACATACATTTTCTATCAGCTTGATGAAAAATTTGATATGACTATGAGGGGAGGATCACCCTAACAATATTACCTCCGAGTATCTCCCGATGGCTAGAGGCACAATAATGTTGTAGGTGAGGATCCTTTTGTGCTATTTATAGACTTCTAGCCATTATGAAATCTAGAGATTTTGTTTCCCACTGTGATTAGATTAGAGGTATTCTAGTCCCACTGTAACTTATTAAATTAAGTGATAAAATTGAGCTAATCTAAACCCATTATATATGGGTGTGTGGGACAAAGAGTTTAAATAAAACTTTTACATTCTCTCCACGTGGCCTATATACCTATAATAACATTTTTCGTCCATGGCTTTATTATCGAAAATTAACCATACTGCGCAAATTTATTTCTAGGAACTTTCATAGCTTAAAACAAATACTTTACATAAGTTTCGTAATAAATCAACTACCAATGTGAGTCATGGCGGTTCTCTGTTATATAACTAACAAATTCCCTTCATTGTACCATAATACCATTAACTAATTTAACACGATCTTTAATTGAGACAATTAAGACTAATACCATGATGCCTTGGTTCCAATTCATGTCTGTTGTAGACATTATCTTGTCATTATTCATCCAAACCATTTAAATGTACAAATAAGTGAAAAGATAAGAAAACAGAAACAACCATAATAGATATCTTTCAATGTCCAGTAACAAAATAATCAGCATATAAATGATCTATGTAACATGTTCACATTATGGGTATAAGCATAGAACCTATCTTTTTAACATGTTCTTTAAATTATAATCATTAACACACTATTGATATGGACATATTTGTTTATGTACTTTTTCCATATACGTATTTAAAATTTTATTAAATACTCATCATTTGAAGAAAAAATACGATGAGGAATTATTGCCATACATTCTTAGTGGCTTGATTATAAGTCAACAATTTCAAGTCCTCAAAGCATACCACAAATTCAGTCCTTATTGCACATGAAGTAGTAAGAGATTTGCCTCATACTTTTTTATAAAATAATTCTACTAGATAGCAAAGTACATAACCATAACTATATTTTCCATCATTAGAGTAATCCCACAAAATAAGGTCTGAATATACAGTTACCTTAAGAGTATTAGTTCTTCTTAAGACAACAAGATAATTTTTAATTTCTTGCAAATATCCTTGCACTCTTTCCACAGCTTTTGGATCAAACATCCTTAGGTTACTTTGGCAACAACTAAGGATGCCGATCAAAAAACTGACATCTAACTTTATATAAGTTTGTGCAATCATCAAATTCCGTATAACAATCATATAAAGAATTTCTTTAACAACTTGATTAATTTTAGGACACTGTAAAGTGCTGAACATGTCACATTTTATTTTTATAGTATCCATTGACCAATAATTTTTCATGCAAAGTCTTTAAAAACTTTATGCAATTATACTGAGACAATCTTAGCAGTCATTGTCTGGTATTAAATTTAATCCCAACTACAAATAATGTCTCATCCATAAATTTCATTTTTAAAGTTTTTTAGAAACATAACTTTAATGTCATGCTACAAACCATGACTCATACTTGTCAAAAAGTTATATACATGCATGACTATAAATGCAAATATACTTCCACTGACCTACACGTATATTCATTAACAATAAATATTTTTCTTAAATCTAAAACAGTATTTGTATTATCAAATTTTAGATATTAATTTTCAAAAAATCTGTTACTTTTTCTAAGTAATCATTTTATTCGTTTCTTGTAGACTTCAAACTTCACTCTGCAATTGTTTACACATCTATTTAATGTAACTCTAGACCATAATGAGCTACTAATTTCATAGTAATCCTTAATGAGTTTTCTCAAGTTAGATAGAAAATTTCTCTCCAATCAGTGCTCATTTTTTAGTAAAACCCATGATTACAAGTTTGACTTTATATTATTTAACATTGTCTTAAAATTTAGAGTTTTGTCTCCAAGACTCATTTACATTAAACTTTTTATACTTTTTAGACAATTAGACAAAATTACTGACTTTACATTTATTCATGGATTTCAATCACTCTTTTATGCATAGATCTTCTATAGAATCACTTATTTCTAAAACTTGTGAAAATATATGTGAACTTTTATTTTGTTCTATGTCAAATTCAAATTTTGAAGATATACCACGTAGCCTAACCAAATAGCAAATCAAAAAAATTACATGAGGTTACTTGTTCTAATGTCTCTGTAGCCAATTCTCCAGAGGTGTTTCTTTGATGAGATAGATAATCATTTGCTTGTTGTTCCACATTATCATTGAGATAATCATAAAAAGAAACTACAATAATTTTTTAAGTACAAAAATGTATTTCATGATAATCACATCTTTAGTTTCTATGTTCCCACTGATTTTGCCAACCTTAAGGAATTTGACATTTCAATTTGTTCAAAATTCAAACTATAAATAGAAATAATACAGCTTAAATTGTTTGAATCTTTGGACTAATCAATAATGATAATATACCCAATAACTATTATAGGACTCAAGTTTCTTTTATTTGGGTTATAAAGTATTACTTTAACTTGACTATCTATACATGTATATGCCTTAAATCAATTAATAAGTAAAAAATAAGGCATTAAGACTACATTACTAAGAATACGATATAAGTTCTACACCATTATTATTAACAATTTTACTATATTTTTTCAAGAAGTTAACGAAATAGGTCAGGATTATGGTACAACTCTTAATTTCTTCATGACATTAATTTAATCCAATTCGATGATTTTCACCTTTCCATCTAGCTGTATTTCCTCCCAATGAAAAGTACTTCAAGAATTATCAATGGCTTAAGACTTCTCATGTAGCAAATAGATACATCCATACTATAAAAATCATTTATAAAAGTAATTAAATACTTTTGTCTATCAAACATTATAAAGAAAAAAGTTTACATGCGTATATATGTATTGTCTCAAGAAACTCTTTATTTCTTGTGACATATTTTATTGATATGTTTGATTTGCTTTTCTTTAATACAAATCAACATATATTCTGATATTAGAAAATCTAAATGCGGGAAATATTTTATTTACTAACCTCTACAATTTTTCTTGGAGATATTCACCAAACTTTTATACCACAAATTATGTTTCAATTTCTATGCCATAAATTGTAAAAGTTTTTCATAAATCATTTTTCCTTTGGTTCCAGTACACACCTCATGAGTGAGAAATTTTTTAATAAAAACATTATTATTATGAAGGCATGACAAATAAAATTTTATTGGAAAGAAAAATGGAACCAACATAAATGGCATTTTGGCACAAATTAAAATTTGAACATTTGTACTTGAGTTCAGCAACTAAAATAAGTATCAATATTTATAGAGTTTGATTAAAACTTATACGAATAAAATAAATATGACCATTTGCACTTGAATTTAATCTAAAAAGTATGTATAAACATGTATAAGATCTTATTCAAAACTTATACAAAAAGAGGTTTACCATTCCCTTCGAATCATGTCTTATGCTTAGGGCACCTAAACCTTCATGTGTCATTGTTTCTTTCAAACTTCAATTCATACAATTCTTATATTTTCTTCACAATCATTTCTTTCATTTTCTCGTAAGATACAAATGATTTCTCATACAAATTAGCAAAATAAATTTATATCTTACTAACTACTATGCTAGGAACTTGTTTATATCCTATTATTTTAAGGAAATAATATTGGATCGAAATAAACCATTATTTACAAAACTAAGAAATTCCTATGGTTTGATATGTAGTGATTAATTCAATCTTTTTAAACATTGTACTTTTATGATCGTTATCACTATTCTCAATAATAATTGATGTTAGACTTAAACTGGATAAACTAGGATCTAAAAGTTTTAGTGTAAATTTGACATGCTCATATTTCTCTATACTGGAGTCCATTCTATAAATGAAACTTGTAATGATATTCATATATCTACTGCAAGAAAAGCATTTTGATCACATTAATGCTTTGAATTTGACACTCACAAACAATAATTAGAATTTAAACAATTCTAGATGAATTAGTAGTGTGATCAAGACCCTCATTTGGGTGTAGATCTTGATACACATGTGTTCTCACTGGTATTAACTTCTATGGATGAACTAGTTATATCATCAGAATTCCCCTTTGTGAATAAACTTTAACATACAAAGTATTCCCTCCAACCTTAAATTATGTGGATGAACTAGCTATATCACCAGAATTCTCTTTAGGGATAAAACTTTTTTATAAAAATTGTTCACCCCTACTTTACTTTGATGGATGAACTAATAGTGTCACCAAGACCCTCATTTAGAAGTAGATCTTGACACACAAAGTTGTTTACTCCAACCCTATTTTGATGGATGAATTAGTAGCGTCATCAAGACTCTTCTTTGGGAGTAAATCTTGACACACATATTTGTTCACTCTATCATATCTATCTTACTATGGAGTTTAATGATTTGTCACTAAAATTAAAAAAGTCTTGTACCTTTAGACAACCAATCTTTTTTTTAATTTTGATGTAAATCATTTGCCTTATATTGGATAAACAAATATACATGGCACGATAATAAGAGCCAAAATAAACAAATTATTCATCTATTTAATAAAATAACATGTACATAAAATTTAATACATGTTTTTAACAATAATAACATGTATATAAATTTAATAAAACTTAATACATGTATATACCAATAATAACATGTATAGAAAAATTAATAAAATTTAATACATGTATATAATAATAATAATATGCACAAAATTTAATACACAATAAAATGCATATAAAATAACATAAAAATTTTAGATTTTTTTTGTCACTTTCCTCTCTCTCTCTCTCTCTTGTCCATACCATGAAATCGCCAAGGTAGTGGGCTCTCCCCTGCCGCCGTTACAGGGACACCGGCGAGGAGTTGGACTCCTCCTCCCAGCACCAGCCTTTCCCACATATTTGATGAGAACCATGAATAGGCACGGGCAATGCCCAATCGGGATTTCACAGCCCTTTTGTGCCACCCCTCAAGGCCACTCCTTTACAATTGCATGGTGAGCCACTAGCCATCGAACACAAGGTGGTTTGCCCTCACTTAGCAGCTTCACACAACCCCTCAAACTTCCTTTCCCTCTTACAATATGCAAGTAACGCAACACAATATATATAAAAGGAAAATAAAATTTACAATATAGCATAAATAATGCACAATACAGTACTCGGCAACTCATGGTTTCTCAACATGTAATAATGTAAACAATAGACAAGAAAAGTGAAAATAAAACCCAAGTAAGGAGATGCACAATACGGGAGAAATAAGCACACTGAAAACTGAAATGCATTAATGGATGTCAGTGTATCGTTCTTTCATAAAACACAAAATTGATATTTAAACATCATCTAAAAATTTCTTTCTCAAATCGTAAATACAATATCTTCAATCTTTTATAGCATGATAAAATCACAATACACGAAAGCACATATTAAATGTATATTTTATCGAGATCATAAAAAATCTTTAACTTGGCTCTGATGCCACATGTTAAATATTTTAACATCGACATTAATAATTGGATTTTTGATTTTCTATGAATCCACAATAATAAAATAATGATAAATAAACAAATACCTATTTTCATCAACTCAATGAAAAATTTAATATGGTTATAAGGGAAGGATTATCCTAATAACTTTACTTCTGAGTGTCTCCCAATGACTAAGGGCACAATGATGTTGTAGGTAAGGACCATTTAACCTCCCAGTACTATTTATAAACTTCTGGCCATCATGAAATCTAGAGACTTTGTGTCTCATTGTGATTAGATATAGAGGTATTCTAATCCCTCTGTAACTTAATAAATTAAGTAATAAGATTGAGTTAATGTATATTAGATATGGATGTGTGGAACATAGAGTTTAAATAAAACTCTTACATCGATGGCTTGTTTTCTAAACATAAGAGTTTCATCCCATATAATTAACCTTGCTACACGAAATAGCTTTGAGAGGGCACTTTGTTTATTGACACATCACGTGCTATTTTCATTAGTATTCAATAGAATCTTAAAGTGTGAGTGTGTTGTTCGACCTCCATGCAGAATAGTTGCAGCAACACCAGATGAAATAGTTGCAAGTGCTAATTCTTTTGATCCTATTGCGGCGAGAAGTCCCTTGTACATGAATGTCTTCCCTGACTGACCAGGGCTATCAACAAAGAATGCACCAATTCCATTTGAAAGAATCTTTTTCTAATACCAAATTATAGACATGTCGTTGTTCACTATTCAGGGCTTCTGATGTAGTAATATCTTCTTCTGGAATTTGAACAGTCAATTTATCATCAATTTCCCTATATTCAAATTCGTCTTCATCAAAATAAATGTCATAATCAAGAAGATGGAACTAATTAATATTTTTCTCCATTGATTCAAGTGCATAAGAGATAGAGTGCAAAATAAACGAATTAATGTTTTTACATTGGACGAAGAATCTTCAATTGATCTAAAATCAACTGATATATCTTGTTCAAAACGTTCCCAAAGCTCTCCCAAATTTGTTGGATTACAATAAATCAATATAGTTGCAAATAGACATCTCAAAATAAACTACATTTGATATGGAGATGCCTCATATAAATACTATGCATAATTGTTGCTTCACGGAATGTTGGAGTCACAACACCATCAACTGTCCTAAGATCCTCAAATGAAAAATGGCCTCTTACATGATTTAGCAATATTCGCAAATAATGTTTTTCACCTTCAAATAGATTTGTTGTAACAATTCGACCTATAACAGTTTTCTTTTTTCGATGAGCCCACATTTTGTATTGTTAGCTTTGAACATAAAACTCTAGGAATTCTTTGTACACAAATGTCTTGGCATTGTTGGCATTGTCGTCCACTCGATTTAATGCAAAGAATTAAATTAACATCAATTTTGTAGACAAATCAGAGTTGATAACATTTACTAAGTTTTCATATGCTCAAGAAGTTACTTGGTGTTGATCCTCAAGATATAAATGTAAGCTATATACTAATGGGTACATTTCATTAACAACAAAGTGATCTATTCTCCACATAGCTTTAGGTGGAGCAATTCATTGGGCTAATTGGAATTGTTGGATTTCATCAATTTGTTGATTGTTTTGTTCAGAAACTAAATTAAAAGCAACATGATCATGACTTTTGTAAATGTACTTATAAAAATATTTGACTACTTTTATATAGAACAAATCTCGACATTAATGTGACAGTAAAATGTTTTAACCAAATATAGATTATATGGAATGACCCAACGGTTATCCAAATTATGGCCTCTGATTTTGATAGTAATTTCATCGTCAGAATGTCTGTATATTAGGAAGTAATCATTTCTAGTAGTTGTATTTGATGCAAAAAATTTTAGATAATGGTTTTTACAACAATTGTTTCTTATGCAGACATTTGTTGGATTCAACGCTCCACACGATCCATGCATCATATGCCTAACAATAGCGTTATGCAAGTACAAATTTGTATTTTTATCAGGCATTTCTATTGATACAATCTCATCAAAAGATTCAGGCACATAGAGTTTCCAATCTTTCTGTAATATAATTAAAAAATGCGCATGTGGAAGCTCTTTTTTTTGTGCTCAATAACAAAGACATATGCTGAGATTTTTTTTAAATATTTGCTACTTAAATAATTGATCCTTTAATTCTTCTAATTTTGCATGGAAGACTTGAGCAACCAAATCAATTCAGAGCCTTCTCATACAGACATAATTCATTTGAAATTTTTTGCTAGTTTGGATTGTACGTCATTTTTAAGAAAATGTCTAGTTTACCATAACACTAAACTAAAGTCATTGCTTCTATATATATTTTTTGCATGTCTCTTGGACCCCCAATAAAAGATGAAGGTAGAATAATCCGTTTTCCAACATTAGAAGCATTAGTTTCCTCAAGCGTGATGGTATAAAAAGTATCATGATATAACTCAGATTGAATATGTTGTTGCTTGTTACAGAAATAATCTAATCTTGATGTCTTAATCTTAATATACATATAAGCAATAAATTGTTGCAATAAATGGCAAAACAGTAACAAAATTGATATGACATTTTCTCTAATTTACAATTTGTAGCAATGATATTTACGACATGAAACACTTAGATCCCTTTTTTTTTGTTCAATGCTACAAAAGTTGAAGGGAAAAAAATATTACAAAATTGGATGTCTACAAACTAAATACAAAATGGTACGATCAAAACTACACACTAACCTTGCTGCTTTTTCTAAGTAATTCTTCTGCTAACATTGATTGCTGAGGATCTATTCATCGAATTGTTTCATTACATATTAATGTGTTTCCTCTATTAACACTTTAAATGCCTTAATGATAACCAGTATCATTGAAAAGAAATAACAACAGATACTGAAGTAGATCATAGCAGCCAAAATAGTGCTGAACTATATAACTTCCTGTATGACTAGAGACAAAAATGTACCTTCCTCCCAGCTGATCTACATCTTCATTTTTAACCCATATTATCGCAACTTGTGAAGATGTTGGGGCATTAAATACATGTTGATCTAGGTTAGCATCTGATGCTATACAGATTACTTGATTATTCAAATTTGACAAATCACCAAAACACCGAAAAAACACAAAATATAGATTGATGCAAAGAATATCATCCATGAGTTGAGCTTTAATTAATGAATTCATTCTGTTTGAATCATAAATGCAATTTTTCAATTCATACTCAGTATCATAGAAATACAATTAGAGATAAGAAGGACGATCATTTAAAGGGATTAAATCATTGGTATAGTGATAGATTTGTTCTTGAGTCTGGAAAGTATAAATTCCTCTATTCAGTCTACAAAAATCTCTATCAAATTTAACTCCAAAAGATGCAAAAGCGAACTTGTTATTATGATTCTGAACATATGACTTAAAATGCGTGGATTAATCTGTGTTGGAGGTAAAAAGATAATAAGACTAATCATGGACATCATTTGTAGGCAAAGAAATTGTCTCATTAGCACAACAAAATCCATTTGTTTCATGATAGAATCACTTTGCTTTACAATGTCTGCAATAAGGCACATATGGCAATGAATATACTTCAAATGGCACGACTTGCAATAATTGTCTAAGTCTAGCAGAGCCGTGATGCCCCTCACCAATTGAGTTTAAAAATGAATACAAGACAATAGGCATAAACTCGTCAAATTTTTTAAATGATTTGACTAAGCCCACTACTAGAAGAGTAGCAAGAGTTGACAATGGAATCAAAGGAATGAACTAATTTTATACTTATTTCTTATCCCTACAAGGTGGTGATATACCTGTTTCAAATCTTGATTCTTCTCGAACAACACATAGAGCTTATTTGAATAGCATGCTCCCAAATTGCAATGAAAAGGAATATAAAGCCTCTTGAATAAGAAAGATGGAAAAATAATTATAGGAAAACTTGCTGAATTAAAAGTTGGTTAGATACGGTTGTTTCATTTATGTATATTTGTTGATTTACATATCAAAAAATTCATAGATTTACTTGGACGATCAAAACAATCCGTTACATTGTTTTATGATGAATTTGCATCTAAATCAACCACACAAACATTGACATCAGGAAGAACACATATTTTATGAGACTAAACCAGTTCAACGATGTTAACATCAATGCGGGAAATTTGTTATCTCTTTGACACTTTCTATACAACACTAAAATTCTAAATGATGGTTATATGTTGGACATCATGGTTTGAAGACTCATCAATTGACGTAGTCATTTGATCACCACCAAAAGAAGCGAAATCATTACCATCAATTGAAGCTGACTCTTTTTACTTAATCGAATTACTTTTATATGCTTTTTTTAGCATATCTTTCTCTCTGATTTCTAGGAATTCTTCATTTTTTTTCTTCTCGTAAATCTCTATATGAGATTGTTTTTGTAGGTTGTTTTCTATGATCTTCAAAAAATAGTTTTGAAACTTAAATTTTACAAAATTAATATAATTGTTTCAAAACATATGTTGCAGAACTCATTAACACAATCCTATCACTTACGATTATGTTAATGAAGGAAACGACTCTTCCATATGTTGCATACTGTTTTATACAAGCAAGACTAAATGAATAAATAACAATTGATTAATGTGAAATCCACACTCCCACTATGCATCATAAATGCTATAAACAATTTTATTGATTCCTATATTAAGAAATACATATAACCGAATTATTTATAATTTAAATCAGTAAGGAAATGAAGACAACAAAATAACATTCGAAATGAAAAAATACCATGAAAATGGAATTTATAAAAAGCATAAGTCGATATCACACATCAAAATTCTTAAATAAAATATTTATCAAAATTATTTGATTCTTCAAAGCAAGTACCTACTAAAAATTAAAAGCAAGAGCAGCAAAAAAGAATATAATATATATATATATATATAACAATTGCAATTACAGGTCTTGAAATGAACAATGCACTGTCTTTTATATATTTAGATCTCTTGATAAGGAGGATAATTCCTGTTTAGACACAAAAGACATTGTAAGTTTTGATTGCATTGTATACACATATATATATATATACTAGGTGGGAGTAACGTGCAAAACACATTTGTCTAATTTTATGAAATAGTTATTTGTAAAAAAATAATATATATTTTATAAAAATTATTGATGTCACTTAATAATTTAAGGCATATTGGAGAAGATAAAAAAATTAGTTCAAAATTTCATATAATCCAATACATGTTTATAATATTTATAATTTTAGCAAAGATGCATAATAAAAATTTAATAAAAGTCCAACACAAACGGTAGTTCAAAATACTTGTCGTTTGATATTTGTATTATAATTCATCAATTTGTGTCATTCTGTAGACGATCAATTGAGACAACGTTGAAATTCTTATTTTGCTATTGGTGTAGTAGATCAGGGTTAACATAAAGTTAAAATATAATCTTTTTATAAAATTTGTGGTATAATATTTTATATATATAGCATATATATAAATCCTAAAATATATTTTGAAGTTATTGACCGAATTTAGTCTATCTTGATTAGCTCAAGGATCACAGTCTTTGTCACGTACCCATCATAGCAAGTCCACGTGTGGAATACGACTTAGCGAAAGCTACGTCCTACTAATATGGGGAAAAAAATACTTTGATTGAACACACTTGTATTATATATTATATGAGATATTTAAATTTGGAATACTCAATAATCTGAGTTAATGAAACATATAATACACGTGTATTGTACTTAAGGATTCACGTCTTATGCACCTAATACACGTGTATATGTTAAGGAGAAAGAGAAAAATATAATAACTAATTTTTAATTACTTATTATTATATAAACTATTCAGTATTGTAATTATTATGATTAAAAAATTATATTATAAAATAAATTCAGCATATATATTTGTATTGTTATTATTCTGGGCTTTAAACTAACATTAAATAAATAAAAATCATGTAACTTTTTAATATAAAAATTATGATCTATATAAAATTTGTTTATGTCTTTTATTAAAAATTTGTGTACGTCCATTAATCACTTATGACTCTCCAGACCACGTGGTTCATCCAACCATCCATATATATTTAGATATCCTATTTTTGCTAGCCCTTTGATTCTTCATTGCACGGCTCTCAAAGCTCTTCTTTACAACTGAGTAATATCTTTATCTCTCCATATAACCTTTCGTCTTATATTATTGAATGTTATCTCTTTCAACATTTATGTCTTCATTTTATGTGCCGGTTATATTCACATGTATTTAAACAAATGGTGTTAACTTTAACGGAAAAATAAGAAAAACCGTTAAAACAAGATTTTTCATTTCATACACACTTTTTATATATAGAAGATATAACTTAGTGGAATCTACTTTTTTCTTCTTTTAATTTTTTTATAAGAAACTTGTTTTCAATTAATAATTTAATTGTCCTAGACAGCCCATGGACACTATTCTTTTTTATTTCTTTTTTAATCATATATATTTTTGAAAAATAAACATATTTCTACATCTCGATCTTGAAAAAAGATGGTTTCCATTTAAAATAGAGTTGTAAAATAATTATAAAAATAATTTGTCATCACTTATATTACAAGCCATTAATTGGTCGCTGCATATGAAAAGAATACGATCTTACGTGTTGTACGTGATGAGTTGTCATTAACATCAAATTAACCACTAAAAATTAAACTGATAGAATTTAGAAAGTCGACCGATCGATGGAGACCCATAAATTTCTATATCGTTCTCCTATTGCGAGCATGAGAGGGAGTCTACATTCAATGATATTATTACTCACGCATGCCCCCATCGCCCATCTTGGTGCTGATAGGAAATGCGTTTTGAGAAAATTAAGAACTTTTTAAAGATATTTTTTTATAAAACGAAGAGTAATAGAAAAACAAAGATGCTTTTTTAATAGAAAGTATAAATTAATTCATCACCAAACACTAATATTTAAGTTACATTAATTAATCTACTCATAATTCACAAATAAAAACTTAGAACACACATGATCAAAGGACCCAGCTCAAAGGGGACACCTAATTCATGAGCAATACTGGACTACTTGCTCACTCGTACGTACAAAAGCTCTGAATAATACAAGCAGACAATGAGAGAAAACTTTTAGCATACAAAAAGATCTACATATATTGAGAAAACTTGAACATTGTAGGCAAAGAGACCGAAATCTACCATCATCCGTTGACTTGGAGGAAGATGCTGGCTGATTGTGGCTTAAGGACTAATGGATTATCTGCCATCATCTGTTTGTTTTAGTGCTTGATTTCCCATGCTATCAATGGTACTACTTGTGGAAGAATAGCCAACGCCAACATCAACTTCAGCACTAAGTGAATACTCACTCTCTCCTGTGTTGAGATTAGAGTCTTTCATCACTTGCTTTCCCTGAACTCTTAGTCCATCCAACTCCACCGCCACCTCCTTCATAGTAGGCCTATCATCTCCTTTAACACTTAGGCATCTTTTTGCAAGATTAGCAACTTTCTTTAGTTCCTTGATGTTACTTCCATTGTGAATGTTGTCATCAAGAACTTCTACTAAGCGATCCTCTTTTAGCATTGAAACAAAGTATGTTGCCAAATTTCTCTCACTTTCAGGCCTATCGAAAGAAATCACTTTCTTACCAGTCAATAACTCTGCTAATACAACACCAAAACTGTAGACATCACTTCTTCCAGTTAGATGGCTAGTATGAAAGTATTCTGGGTCCAAGTATCCCAATGTTCCTTGCACCAAAGTAGTTAATTGTGTTTGATCAAGAGGAACAAGTCTTGAAGCTCCAAAGTCTGATACTTTTGCTATGTGGTTTTCATCTAAAAGTATATTTGCAGTTTTTACATCTCGGTGTATAATTGGCATAGAAGCTTCATAATGTAAGTAAGCAAGGGCACCTGCAGTTTCTGTTGCTATCTTAAGACGTTTTCCCCATGAGAGTAAGGAAGATCGACTTTTATCATGAAGATGATCAGAAAGTGTCCCATTTGTGATGAATTCATAGACTAGCATGGGCACCTCTACTTCCAAACAACAACCTAATAGTTTAACCACATTTCTATGGTTGATTTGAGTAAGCACAATCACCTCATTTATGAATTGTTCAATCTGGCTTTGATCCCCAATTTTAGACTTTTTAATCGCAACCACTCTATTATCCGACAGTATTCCTTTATAAACAATGCCGTAGCCTCCTTGGCCAAGGACTCTGCTCTTGTTGTAATTGTCGGTTGCCTTCTCAAGTTCTTTAATGCTGAAGACTTTTGCTGTCTCCATGGATCTTGTTTGATTTGGAAGTCTTTGCTGTAACATTAGGCCACCATTTTGTTGGAACCACTTCTCTTTGAGTTTAATGAGCTTTCTTTTCCGTAGTACCCAATATACCAAAGAACTTCCCACAAGGAGCACTAAGAGGCCAACGCTAACACCTGTACATATTAAAACATGGATTTTGACCATTTTGACAGCTTCAAATTTCTAGTTTTGTCTATCAAATTTTGACAGTCTTATTATGTCACCAGATAAAACTCCCAGAAGCTTGAGAACCACATATATACGTAACAATATCTTAAGATAAGTCAACCAAGATTTGAATTACATGCTAGCCAGTGGTCGGGAAACAAAAAAAGGAATAGAAATTATCAGTCCGCTGCTAATTCCTATTGCTACATGTTGTTCCTATACTGTGTGTCATATCTTACATTAATGTTGTACTGAGACTACTCATGATCTTGTACTTCTTGAGACTCATGACACGGTT
Source organism: Carya cathayensis (assembly GCA_011037825.1). Taxonomy (NCBI): domain Eukaryota; kingdom Viridiplantae; phylum Streptophyta; class Magnoliopsida; order Fagales; family Juglandaceae; genus Carya; species Carya cathayensis. The sequence goes on along the minus strand of QGSO01005483.1, from coordinate 13,298 downwards.
CATTGTTAGGCTGAGTAGTACTCTAGCTAGCATGTGCATTAATCTTCTTTTATACTTCCTTGTTAGGAGCAAACCTATGGCTAGCATATGTATTTATTTTTTAATATTTTTTCGGGGTCAAAGAATATTTAGTAGTCGATATAGAAGAGAAACGAAGGGGAAAATGTGTTATCTACCTATTAATATTCGGCTCTTGATTCATTTGGCTAACAAAGGGATCGAAAAAGGCCTTGAGTACGTACTAACATTTGTTTGCCTAATAAATTTTATTTTTATTGTTTTTAAAGAAGAGGGATAGTGTCCTAGCTAATTTTATTGATTGCATTGAGTACTTCCAATGAAGGAATACTGTATATATACAAAAGAAGAACATGCAGAGGGTTTACAGAAGGATTGATTTGGCCAAGGTACGTATAATCATAAAGAGTATATACTATTTATATATATATACTATTGTAAATTTGGTGTTTGACATATTATTTATCACAAAAAATAAAATATCAATACTATTTACCTATTCCACAATGACATTTGGGTCAATATGAGTTATACTTATTACTCGAAAGTGGCTCGAATTCCGACTTTTTTCAACCAAATGATTATTGGGAAAACAAGTAGTGATGAGGTTGGATAGCCAAATCCTTAAATTTATGTAATTTGAAAATTAGAAATTAAGCAAAAAATGAACAAAAAAGAGTTTAAAAGATCATAGAATGCACTATATTATATTTAATTAATTCTGATATATACGTACCGAGTGCAATACGATTACTAAATCCAGATGGGCTTTGATCTTTAGGTCTGCAACCTATTCCGGGTGGCATCATCCCATCTCCTTCGAACCCCTGTACACAAGTACATGTGTAATTTCCATCAGTGTTCTTGCACGTTGCATTACCAGCGCAAGGTTTCCAAGGCGAAATGCACTCGTTGATATCTGAAACACAGCGATGCAGACACAAGAATTATATTATATATATAGAAATAATATATATACATATTAAGGGGAAAATAAGGCTGGAAAATGATTTACGCAATAATTTTTACAACTCTATACAGAACTATGTTTTAAATGAATGGTATTTTTTAAAGACATTTTATAAAATTAATATTATTTTATAAAAAAAACTCTCGTCTTACAATATTATATTGTAAAATATTTTATGAAAATGTGTTGTGTATGCGTATCATTAAAGCTAGAAATGACCAAAACGTATATCATGATTACCTTGGCAACTCTCAGGTCCATCAGGGAGGTATGGGTTCCCTTGATAACCATCGGAGCAATTGCAAAGATACCCAGGGCCGTTGCTGGAATTGTAACAATAACTATGCGTTGCCTTACATGCGTACCTATCCTTATTTTTCTTAGCATCTTCGCATGTCTCATTGCCAACTGCCCAATCAAGCACCAGGGGTACAGTCTTTCTATCCTGTAAATCTTGGAAATCCGAGGATAAAAAGTTGTATGCTTTTTCTTCCACTATAAAGCCGTAAGCACATTCACCACTGCGAATAGTTTTCATGTCGTCGCTCAAGCTCCGAACGCTTAGATTAAATTCGGTAGCTCCTTTCGGAATAGAAGTCTGACAACAGCCAATCCCAGAGCATGATCCGTTAACCACATCGGTGGCATTGTCGTTACAGAGTGATAAGCATCCAGTAGTGAAGCCCTCCTGTTCCACAGAACCTTGAATAAACGAATAAACGCCACAACCCACGGCAGTGATCTTGTTCCTCTTATTTGAGATGCGAAATATTGACGCATTGAACAAGGCAGAGTTGCCAGTACTGTAGTCCACATTTACAGTAGCATTTATAGGTGTCCTGGCGGACCCGGCGGACCTGGCGGACCCGGAGGGCCCTTCGGAGACGCACATTGCGTACGGACCAGAGCAAGTTTTAGCCGCTTGTTTTGTTTGGTCGTTGCCTGAAGGGTTTTCTGATCCGATCGACTGCGTAAGCGGTAGCGCGCTGGTTTTGTATTTCCTGGCGACTTTACAAAGTCTGGCTACGGGGTTTAAGACTCGCAGTTCGCCATCCAGCACTAATATCTCCTCTACAAACATATCAGGGCCCAGAGATGGTTTTGGAGGTTGGAATGTGTTGTTGTTACAAGTGATGAGAAATGTTGAGTCAAGGTAACAGCCCTCGCTTGTTCCAAATGGGTAGGGGATTTCAACTGTTCCACATCTACGGTCACATCTTGAAATCGGTTTAGATGCTGCTGATGCTACTAAAATCAACACGATCAGTACCCCAAGTGCTAGCAGAGGTTGCAAAACCATTCCATTGAAGGCCATGGTTTTCCTTCAATTCCTGCGCTTTCTTAAAAATTAATCTTTCCTTGTGCTGCAAGCAGCATCGAATAATTAGAAAAAATACAGGCGGTATGGAGTCCAGCGAAAAAAAAAAAAAACATAAAAGATGAGGTAGAGAAATACTTTACCCACAAATTTACGAAAATGATACCAGCCTACACCAAATTTAACATATTTAAACTTTCTCCTAGTGGTATCATTGACTGTGTATGATGCATGACAGTTCGAGATTGAAGAATTATAGATATAGTGTTGACGACAAGCAGTGCGAGTTCATGTAGAAGAGAGGAACAATGAAAAACAGGCAGTCGCAGCTGCAGACTAGCTACCTAAACATGCAAATATCATAGGCCAGACTTGTGGACATCAAACAAAGAGAAAGGAACCTGGAAAAAGATTACAAGGTACGGTACTGTTCCAAATATATGATATTTTAAACTTGAGATTATCTCTCTCCTTCAATTTCAGAAAAGTAAGACGGATTGCATGAGAAGATAACTCTCCGTAGATAGCTACAGGTCTATGATCCTCACCTCTCGCTGTTGAGCACCTCTTTGGAATATCATGAGGCCGTGCTCAAGAGCGAAGATACATAACTAGGCAGATTTCCCCTTAGTGGCCTTAGGGCCGACCACTCCGAAGCTATCAATTTCAAATTTTTTTTCTTTCCTAGAAAATTAAACTTTTTAACAACCTCGAATTTTCAAGTTGAAAAGTCAGTGTACCGAGCTTCATGAATCACCCGTAACAAAACACTTAAAACTACTTCAACTTCATATCAGATTTAAGATTAATTTCCAGCAACAACCTGGTCATGATCTAATCAGCATATTACTCTGTCTCGGAACTTTGACATACGGCTTTAATTAGCATCAATTCACGTGGTCTCTACTCTTTGCATCGGTATTGTGATTATCTCCTACATAAACATGCACATATCATAAACATTTTCAGGAAAAACAAGCAGCTCGAGTTGTAGAAGAGAAAAACAATGAAAAACAGGCAGTCGTATATCATAGGACTTATGATATATACACCAAACACAGAACGAGACCTCGCAAAGATTACAAGTGACAGTGTCCTAAATAGATATTTTGAACTATAGATTATGTGTGTATATATATATATATATATATATATGTCTGATCCTTCAGTTTCAGGAAAGTAAAACGAATTCATTTTCTCACGAGCACTAAAAGAGAATTAATTGCATGAGAAGATCATAACTCTTCATATATATATATATATAGCAGGTCTATGATCCTCACCTCTCGCGCTCTTGAACACCTAGCCTCTTCGGAATATCGTGAGCCACTTCCTTCAGCTGCCACGCTCTCTCTTCATCTTTCGCTCTACGTCCTGCAAGAACTTTAAACAACCTACCATCCATTATTAAATAAGGACGAAGATACACATAACGAGGAGAACTTGTGTCCAATTTACATATTTTTTAAATTCCCCTTGGTGGCCGTAGGGCCGACCACTCCAAAGCTATTAATATCGAAGTTTTTAGAAAAATAAGCTTTTTAACAAGCTCGAATGATATGATCTTTTTTTCAAAAGAAAAGTAGGAATGAGGAAATTAAAGCGATGCTTTTAACTTTGGATAACCAAAAGAATATTCCCCAATCCCATCATTGTAGACCACAACAAAGTAGCTATCGACGCATGCAGCAAATACCAAAGAAGATGGAAAAAATGCAACAGCACGAGTTGTAGAAGAGAGAAACAACTAATTTAAAGACGAATCGTCGTGAACTAGTGAAGGGACTTCTTGACGTTCCTAACTGGAAACCATGTTGAAAATGGAAACACGTACGCGTCGAAAACGCAAATTATTTTGACCCAACACAGGTCCCAAAAGCTAGCAAAATTAAGAAACGACAAAGCTAAAGATCCAACAAAATATCTCTTATTCCAAAGAAAAGCAGGATGGACGAATGCAGTTTTTTTAACTAATAATTTGGATAATTATCTAACGATTCCCCAATATCCCACGGCCTTTTCTGCAAAAAAAGGTGCACCGATTTAATTAAGCAATTAATTAGCATTAAGTTGGGAATCTTCATGAGATCAACATGATCCACTTTATATGAAGATCTTCAGTACCTCTTTAGAATATTAGCCTGTACTGATCAGATCCTGATCCTAGCAACATGACTAGGACTTAGCCATGGCTGTAAATATCAGTACTATTTTGCAGCAACCACTAACAGCGCCCAACAACCTTGCACATTTAAGAAGAATGATACCAGCATCCTACACCAAATTTATAAACATATATAATTAACATTCTCGGCCTAGTGGTATCATTAATTAGGATGCATGCATGCATGACAGTTCGGGATTGAAGAATTATATATATGGTATTGACAACAAGCAGCCCGAGTTCTAGAAGAGAGAAACAATGAAAAACATGTACAGGCAGTAGTAACTTCAGACTAACAGCATAAACATGCAAATATCATAGGACTTATGATACATCCATCGTCAAACACAGAAAAGAGAACCTGGCAAAGATTACAAAGAGAATCAGTTAATTGCATGAGAAGAAAACTCTCCGTATATGGCAAGCTTATCTATGATCCCCACCTCTCGCTCTTGAGCATCTCTTTGGAAGATTATGAGCTACTTCCTTCAGCTGCTACGCTCTTTCTTCATCTTTCGCTCTACGTCCTTCAAGAACTTTAAACAACTCCTTATCCAGTAAATAAGAACGAGGATACACATACAACTAGGCAGACTTGTGTCCGGCCTCCAGTCAATTTACATATTTTTTTTTATTTCCAGTTATAGTGGCCGTAGGGGCCGACCAATATTTTTGATAAAAATTACTTTATTAATATAGTTTGAAAGACTTGAAAATTTGAGGTTTTTAAAATACTAATACAACAAAATTGACACCTTAATTATAGTCTCTAATAAGCAATGAGCTAACAACCCGTACATGAAGATCATAAAGTTAAACTTTAGCTAGTAGGAGTGAGATCCGTCAAAAGATGATGCCTTACCCAAAGGCAAAAGTAGGAACAACGGATCAAATCATGTTTATTACTTCGGAAAACCAAAAGATTTCCCCATCATGAAGATCTGAGATAAAAAAATTGCACCAAACTGGGAAATTGCAGAGAAGAAGACCATGACTTCTCTCACAGTACGTAGGTCTATGATCCTACCTAACCTTTCCCTCATGAGCACCACTTTGGAATATTGGCCCTTTCGTTAAGGTGCTCCGATCCACTTTTTCTTCGTTCACAAATACTTCAAAAATTAATCAAATGAATAATCATTACATAGTTTGTAACAGAATACGATTGAATTTATTAATACCTCGATAATTGCTAATTAAAAATTTCAAAATACGGACCAGCGGATGTCATGTCATTAAAAATTAGGATGTCAAACCTCCTTAAAAAAAAGGGTCCTGGTGGATTGTTCTTGCTGGTTCTGTAATGAACCGATGGAAGATTTAGCCCATGCTCTATTTTTTTGTATAGCTATACATCACATCTGGGCACACCATTTCGTGGTATTGCAGAGTGTGGAGTGTTTTAAATCTTCTACGCTCACTGCTATGGAGATCAATACTACAGAGACTGCTGACAGGTCATCTGATTTCATTCTCATGGCATGGGGGTTCTAGTATAGAAGGAATAAGATGCTTCATGAAGGTATTAATCTGCCTCCTCAACAAGTATTGAGATATGCTCTTTCTTTGAAGTGTGTTCTGCCTATATGTCCACATAAGCATCCATCTGTTATGCCTATGTCCTATAGGTCGAGTCCTCCTCCACCTAACTGGTTTAAGCTTAATGTTGATGGGGCACTCTTTTTTTACTACTGTAATAAAACTAGGATTGGTGCTATACTTCATAATGCTTGTGGATTTTTCTAATACTAAGCGAAAAGCCTTCTCTCTGCTTTCCCCCTTCTCTCTGAAACCTCTCTAATCCCCCCAACCCAGAGCCGCTCGTCGCGCGGGGGGGAGCTTTGTCTCCAGCTCCCCTCCCTTTTCTCTGTTTGTGGTTTTTTCTTTAGGTTTTTTCAGGTCAATAAGGGAGGATGCCGCTCCGGTCTGTCCAGCCGCCGACCGTCAACACGCACCCCTTCAGGGTGTTGGTCAAGTGCCGATCTACAAAGCCACTGAACGTGGTGCCAATCGGAGTGGGGCGTTGCCAGCACGAGCGGGTGGAAGTCTCGGCTCTTTGCGGCGTGTGGCTGTCACACGCCACCAAGGGACCACCTGCAGACGAGTTTCTCGGCTTCTTCGGATCCTCAGACTCTGGTTCTTCAGTTTTCGAACGGCGGTTTTCCTCCTAGAGTTAGTTGTTGAGTCAAGCTCGGCCTCTGTTTCCCGGTTGGTTTGTGCTCTGTTTGTCCCTTTTTTTGTTCGGCGTCCGGTTTCTGTTTTAGCATGGTCTCTGCCGCTATTGGATGGTGTCGCCGATGTGGGTCTTCTGTTTCTCTGTGTTTGGTTGGTGCCGCTGTTGTGGGTGTCGCCGTGGTTTTGTTTGTTTTTGTTGTTCTGTTAGTTTCTTGTGTCGTCCACGATGTGGTGATGAGTTTTTGTGGGGGCTCAATCTGAAGCAAAGTGCTGAGAGCGGCGGGCGATGTTATGGCCGGTGGTCGTATGGCCGGCCTCCGCTGTAGAGGTTACTGTGGTCCGTACGCAAGTTGGGTGCTCGTCTCGTTGGAGCTCGTGATGCCGATTGCCTGTGGAGGATGTGCCGCTAGAGCTGTTGCGGTGCTTGTGGTTGGGTTGTTTTTGTTGGTTTGTCGGTTTAGTATAGTTAGATGCTATTGGACTGTTTGTTCATAGCAGTTGTCTCTCGTTTCTGCCTTCTTGGAGGTTGGAGGGGTCACCCGTCTCTGGTCTTACAGAGCTTGTTAGAAGTTAAGACAATATCCGTTACCTTGTGTGCGGAGAAGCTCCTGATCAGTTACGTTAGTTGGCTTATAGTCAAATTTTTCTGTCTTGTTAAGTCGTAGTTGTAACTTCGTTTATGGATGAATGCAATGAAGTATTTTTCTCCAAAATAATAATAATAATAATAATAATAATGCTTGTGGTGATATGATCATGGCTCTTAGCAAAGTTGAAGAGGAGTTCTTAGAACCTGAAAATGTGGGGGCTATGGCAGTGTTGAGAGGTCTGCAATTCTGTCTTCAGGCTGGTTTTCATAATCTACTTATTGAGAGTGATTGTCTGCACTTAGTGGAAGAGATAAACAATGTTGCTGAGCCTTTTATAGCCATGAGAACTGTGATTGCTGAAATTAGAAGACTAATGCTCCGTTTTATGCAATGCAAGATCCAGCATGGTTCCCGGTTGATCAATGCAGCAGCCCATCATCTAGCAAGGCATGCTTGGTCTATCTCTGATATGCAATTATGGTGGAATGGCGCACCTCATTTTATTGATAACGTGGTTTACATTGATGCTCTTTCTTGCAAGCACTCTTAAGGCGCCTGAACTCATCCCTTTGGTTTTATTTATTTATTTCTTTATTTATTTTACACCGCTTTTTAATGACATTTGATTGGAATCGAAATATAATCAAATAATTTAGACGCGCTGCTCGATCATTAGTTAACTGAATCAAATTTTTTAACAAATAACGCTTCAGAAGAAGTTGCAAATTGTGATCATCTTTTGCAAATAAATTTGACGATTAAATATTACTTAGTATTGTATATAATATGGGCAGCATATATGTACGACAGTCACAACTTGTATTATATATTCTTCTATAATCAACGAATTAAAGAATTATCATTGCAACGTACTACCGTAATGTATTTGAAACGTCCATATTGCTATGGTCGCATGCACTTATAAAACGTAACTTTTTATCGTGCCTAATTAGATTTCATTAAAGAAGTCTAATTAAATTCCATTTCTATGCGAAACCAAAATAAAAAATTTCATTAAAGAAGTCTAAAGTATAAACTGATCGGAATAAATAAGACAATTAATATTAAAGCAACACTTCGATTCAAAAAGTAGGAAAAAGCTTAATTAATTACCTACAAAAACATTTGATCTTATCCGAAGACAAAAGTTGGTAAGAATGATTCCACGAGCACTACACAAAAGAAGTCTTCCGCGAGCAAGCTGGATGCTTTTCCCTTTATTAGATGATATTATATTATACACTTGTAATGTAATTAGTTTGTACCTGATATCGATCGTTTGTGATGTCCATGCATTCTAGTAGGTTATTTTCCACATGAATATCATTATATTGGACTGCATGGTACTTTGTCGACTGAGCCACCTAATTGCGCTTGAAACTGCTGAATAATTTTGCTTTCAATGACCTTAATTAGATGTTAGATGCCCACACAGGTACCTTGCGGTTTATCAACAAATATTTTATTATATTTTCCTACTAATTAAGCTCATTAATCCTATAGATGGATTTAGATTTTTTCTTTTACAGTGTTTAAAACAGGATTTAGCTAAAAGCTTTTCATTCTGGAGTACATAGTGCATGGAAATAGGCTAACAAATATATATGCATTAAGTCAATCATCGATGATGGGATTGGGAATCAACTTTTGGGGAATCGTCAGAGCTCCTCCATCTCTCTTCCACTATGGCTGCCTCAAACACCCTCCCCATCTCTCTCCCCCTCGCTGTGAGCGACTGTTGTGCTCTCTTCCCCTCCTAAAGTCACTGTCGTAAAGCATACATGCCAATAATTATTGGTGTAAAAACTATAAGTCGGTAATGACTAATTTTGCCAACTTATCTATTAACGCCGGTAATAAAAAGCCACTAAATCCTATGTACTTTACTGACATTTATGCAAACATGGGAAAATTTATATTTACTAGCTTACCGGTGTAAAGGCATATACGCCAGTAATTACTGGTGTAAAAATTAAACGCCAGTAATTACTGGTGTAAAAATTATTATTTTTACTGATATATCTTATATACACACCGCTGAAAGAGACATTTTAGTCTTTATCAATGACTAAAATGTCTCTTCCATACATCAGATAGCATCAAAAAAAATACCAATTCACTCCTAATTATTGTAGGAGCTAGGGTGGCAAATGAACGAAATTCTTGTGGTTTATAATGATTTTAAGCAATTTAAACCTTAATATTGACTAATTCTTTATAAGAATATAAACTAGAGATAATTCAAGAAGTTGGAGGAAGTGGCTAATTAATATTCCAAGAAGTTGCTCAAGGGCGAAATTAGGCGAGGATCAAAGTCCATAAACCTATAAACTATGAAAGAAGTCATGATCATATTCCATTATGATGGGGAATCTTTTGCTTAATTATTCAAAGTTGTAAATATGACTTTGGTCATTCCTAGTAGTGCTGCCTTTAAATTAGCATTTATGCTAAAATAGTGGATCGATGATGATCATTTGCTCTCTCGTTTATATATTGTTTTGATTGCTTTTTGTCGGATCAAGGTAATTTACGTTTTCCATGTGAGTTCCCATTCGCCGTTTCGAAAGTTCAGAACGCATCGATCCATACACTAATCCACTTATTTTATTACAGAGGGTGGAATTAATTAATTTCCATCCAAATCAATGTCGACTAATCATACAAACACAAAGAATTATGGTATGAAAGCTAGCCGCCCACAATAATGAACTAATCTCGCAAAAATATGATCGTTTGTACATGAGATACTATTGATCGAAGCAAATTCTCTCTCTCTTTTTTTTTTTTTTTTTAAAGAAATGAAGTCTAGCCACTTACTATTAACAACCCTTACTTACGGAGGCAGAGGAAAACCATACTTACAAAGTTTTGCACAAAATAAAAACAAAAAATCAATGTCTAATATAAGAAATACCCAATTCAATTTATCTAGCTGAACAATGCCCCGAAAACGTCCTTGCACAAATTCATCATCAATAAAATATGAAATTCTACCCTTGTGCCTTCTTTTGCCAAAAAGTCCGCTGCCATATTAGCCTCTCTAAAATTATGTCAAAACCGGATGTTAAGTAAACAAATAAGCCCTTTTACCTCTTCCAAAAATCTCAAAGAAATTAATATTTGTGCACCTCGAAAGCTAACCAATCCATCATAACACTTGAATTTGATTCCACCAATAAATCTCTCAACCCAAGTAAGTGACACAAATATAGCCTATCAAGAAGAGCATGACACTCAACAATAGTATTTGTTGCATGCCTATAAAAGTGAGTAAAACCTGCTACCACTTTACCCCGATAGTCACGAATTATGCCCACCACCACTGGACCGACCCTGATTACCAGAATACCCGTCATCCGCATTAAGTTTAAGCAACCCCTCATTCGGCAGCTTCCATGCAATCAACCTTGGTAATTTCTCACAAACATGAATGATCAGACATTTTAGTTCCTGCAAAACTAACAATTCATTAGCTCCAATCTTTTTGAAGTGCTGCAACCCATTTGATATTTCCCTTAAATTCACTTTCACAACTCGCATGATCAATCATAACTGACATCCTCCATCCAAGATGCAAATCTAGTCCTCCAAAGAGCCCAAGAAATGATAATGGGAAGAACCCCACATGTGATGCCCCAAACTCCCATGTACGGAAATGCAGAAATTGTGACATCGAGATGATGACAACATAGGTCACACACCCTAAACAACAATTGCTAAGTGTATGTACATGCAAAAAGTGTATAACAAAAGTCACAACAGATAATAAAAGAAATCAACTATGCACCTGAATTTTAAATACATGACTACCAAAATAAGACTATTTCAGAAACATTATACAGTTATCTAGCGAAAATAAAGTAAAAGCTAAAATTACATAGCCAAAAAAAGGGAAAACAAATCTCATGATCCAAAAGTGACCACATGTCACTCCTCTGGTGGAGCCGATCCCTCAAGCTCAACATCTTCCTCTGTATCAAAATCTACGATTCCGTAGAGAAGAATACTACGTGAGATTATGAATTTCAGTACGTAACCAAACAAACAAGCTACGAGGTAAAAATACATTAATGCAATCAATATATATGCGTGCACATGTTGAAACATGTATGAGACAAAAAACCATCATTTTCATTGAAAATGATCATTGTTCCAACGCATGCCAAAAATATCATTTGACCCCAAAACAAGCCATTAAATACCATATGCCATTTTCCTGGAAAATGCCCCAAACATAAACCCACCATTTTCTTAGAAAATGGTCCTCGCATCCATTAAATTACAAACTGTCATTTTCCCAGAAAATGACCCAACATATCCATTTATCAACCATTGTAGGCGGGAATCGCAGGCGGTTCTACAACCATCACAGGCGGGACTACCACTATCCCTGCTTGCCAGCATTCCTACCACACATACTGTAAGCGGAAATCACAGGCGAGACTCTACCACTGTCCCTGCTTACCACCATCCCTACATTTTTTTTCCTCTCTTTCATTCCTTTCAATCCATTGATTACAACATACCCAAAATCCTTTCCTAACATGAAAATCTAGTTTTCAAACACGACACATGACAATGCATGCAAATAATATGTTTGACGTCATAACACAATGCATGACAGATAAAAATACCCAATCACCACACGACTACACAAATATTCCCATCCTCTAATCCGATCAAAAAATCCAAACTCCTCCGACCCAAGGCCCGGCACAACCAAACAGATTGCAGCAAATATATTAGTGTAAAAAATATATCTAATCTCAATAAATTAATTGAAAAATTACTTACAGTGATGGAATAAAATTTTGGAGGATCAAAAGTGGTGCTAAAGGTGGCGGCGCAGTGGCAGATTTGTGTTTTCAAGAGGTGGCCGTGGGTCACAAGGTGGGGAAAAATCAAAGAGAAGTTAAATGAGGCTTAGGATGATGTGGAGGAGCTTTTGGAGGTCAGTGGAGTTGATGGTGGTGGTAGGTGGCCGTGGGTGGTGACTCACGGAGGAGATTGGCCACCTTGGAGGAAGAGAGGCCATGGGAGAGTTAGGTAGACTGAGGGAAGGTGGAGGCTTGTCTAGCGGTGGGGAGGCTAGGGGAGACTCCTCAGAGAGAGGGGAAGCTATAATGGTGGTAATGCGATGGCCAGGCGATGGCAGAAGGTGGCGGTAAGGGGAGAAAACTGTGGGTCTTGGTGTGCTTTGTGGGAGAGAATGGTGGCGAGTTAGGGGCTGAGCTTGGTGGAGGATGATTGTTGGCAAAAGGGGAAGCTGTTGTGGTTTTGGTGGCTCCGTTGGGGGGCACAAAACATTTATAACCTGATCAGGCTACACACGGCCAGTGGAGAGAGAGAGAGAGAGAGAGAGAGAGAGAGAGAGCATGGCGAAGGGAGGTTGGGTAGGGGAGGTCACCGGAGGGAGGTGGAGCTGGTGGACTGGGCAGTGACAGCTGGTGGTGGTGCGCGGTGGGGCTAAAAGGAAAAAACTGAAAAACCGGGGAGAGAAAAGGGAGGGGTCGTGCACGGGAGAAGCATGGGTTGAAAGAAAGACGGAGAAAAAGAAAATAAGAGAAAGGAAAAAGAAGAAAAAAAGAGAAAACGGAAAATGGAGAAAGAAAAAGGAAGGGAAATACATGAGGTTTAGTCTTTTCAACTTGGGTCTCAAAACTAATCTAAGGAAAAAAATTTTAAAACGACAAATAAAATAAAATAATCTAAACGCAGTGATTAAATAAAATAAAATAATAAAATCCAACAATAAAATAATTTAAAATAATGAACAATAATTAATAACAAGAAAACATGTTGACTTAAATTTCACAGTTAGAAATCATAAAATAATATCACAAAAATCATCTAAAATTTAAAACAAGAAAGCCCATAATCTTAATAAATAAAATAATTATTTAATTAAAATACACGTAAATACGGGATATCACATCATGAATCTAGCCAACCTGAGATGAAGTTGCCGCACGTCCCCACCAAAAATTCATCATCCCATCCCAAGTCAAGAAAACTAGTAGTCGAACCCCACAAATAGAAGCAAAATACCCCATACTTTTT
>QGSO01005352.1:0-14197 GCA_011037825.1 Carya cathayensis | reverse complement strand
TTACTTTTTTAGTGATTTAATTAAATAATACACATTAAATAGTTTACCTAATTTTATTTTTACTAACTTAAATATATTTTTAATTTTTTACCAACTTATTAATTTTTTTTATTGTTTAGAATTAGATTTAAGAAGAAGTTATATGGGTTGCGTGAAACGGCGCCGTTTCACGCAACCCATTTTTCTGAAATTATGCCCCGTTTCAGCACATAATTTCCCTTCCCCCCCCTCCCCCCCGATTCCCTCCACTCCCCCTTCAGTCTTCAGTCTCTTCAGTCTTCACTTTCTCTCTCAAGTGTGTGGCCCAATCTCATCTCACAAATTCTACAAACCCTAGCCCCGTGCCGTGCGCATCCCCTCCAAGCCGTAACCCATTGCCGACGCTGTGCCGTTGCCCCTCCGTCGCATCTCAAATTCCCAAGTCCAACCATTGCATTCCCGTTTTTACCGAACGAGGTGCCTCTCTCTCTCTCTCTCTCTCTCTCTCTCTCTCTCTCTCTCTATTATTTTTATATCTTACGATTCTTACCTATTAGTTTTGATTTTTGGGTTTTTGCTGTATAGTTGTGGATTTTAGAGCATTGGCAATTTGGAATTTCTGGAAAACAGATGGGTTCGCTCGAGCCTCGCGTACTTGCCGCTCGAGCGAACCCAGGCAGAGTGGAGCGCTCGACTCTCGCTCGACATTCAGCTCGAGCGAACTCAGGCAGAGTTGAGCGCTCGACTCTCGCTCGACATTCCGCTCGAGCGAACTCAAGCAGAGTTGAACGCTCGACTCTCGCTCGACATTCCGCTCGAGCGAACTAAAAAAATGAAAATTTTTTTTTAAATTATTATTATAAAAATAAATTTATATTATCATTTTGATGAATCAAATGGTTAATCCAATGTGGGATTATGGATAGAAAGGTCTTAGATTTATGGAAAACTTGTACTTTTCATCAATTTTTGAAGATGGCTTTGATGAAGCCAATGTGGATGCTCTTAGGAGTTAGGATTGTTTGTGTGCTGGATAGTGGTGGATATTAGGGTTGTTTCCAGGCTACGGACCTCCAATTGTTCTAGAAAAACTTATTACACTAATTGTTGGTTGTTTATTTTTCTAGATGGATTCGTCAACTTCAACCAATGATGTGCAAGAGTCAATACAAAGCCCTGGTATGCCTCCGCCCCCACCCCCATCCAATGTAAGTGATAAATCTAACATTGGTGGGTCACAAAGTGGTAGAGTTAGGTCAATGGTTTGGGATCACTTTACAAGAATACCAAAAGGGGATCCCACTAAACCTAGGGCTGCATGTAATTACTGTGGTGCTTCGTATGCGTGTGATACAAAGATCAATGGTACAAAGTTGACTCACTCAAAAATGAGTAGCATTAATGCTATCCCAAGTGTAGGAGGATGTCGTGTAATAATAAGGAATAAATTCCTAGATCGTCTCCTCAGGGAAAATTTACTCAAAATTTAAACTCGTTGAAAAATTGTGAAAAACTTCACAAAGAAAAAAAATAAATGGTATGTGCAATGGATGGAAATTTTACTAGTCATGGACTAGATTCATGTTTTTAGATTTGTTTGTCGGATTTGAATGCAGCGATGAAAAGTAAGGAATGAAAATGCATGAAACTAAATTAAAATTGCTGAAATTAATAGACTGAAATTTAAAAGAACAAGAAAAATAAATGACATTAATTTAAATAATAGGAATTAAAGATGCAAGAAAATAAATGACATTAACCTAAATAGAGGAATTACAAGTGCGAGAAAAATAAATGATAGTAATTTAAATAAACATAAATTAAAGGTGCAAAAATAAATAAATGACAGTAATTTAAATAGACAGAAATTAAATGTGCACGGAAAATATAAGACATTAAACTGAAATTAAATAAAAACAGGAATTGTAAGGAATAAACTTGATGTTTGGAAATGGAGACTGCGTTCTCCAATCCAAAAATCTGAACTTCCAGATAAAATGATTTCTCAAATAAAATAAACGCTCTAAATAAAATGCATCCTAAAAGAAATTGAACTCTCAATTAAATTAAAATTTCAAATAAATTACACACTCAAATTGAATTTGAGCTCTAAATAAAATAAACACTAAAAGAAATTATTTCCTAGATGAATACAAAGAAAGCTTGCTTTAACATGGAAAGAAAACTTGCTTCCTTAAGTTTCAAATTAAAGCTGTAAAATAAACTGATGCTGAATGAAAACTAAAACAGAAGCATGAAACTGAAAAATGAATTAAAATGAACAACAACTGCCGAATGAAATGAGAATGAAACTGAAAAATGAAAGCTAAGTTTTAAAGTTCTGTCTTCTCTCCTTCGTCTCCACTGCCTTGATGATCTTTCTCTTCTGAGCTCTCTCCTATTTATAGGAGAGAGCATCCTACCATTTCTCAAGAGTGGGTGGCCAAACTTTGAAGAATGGTGGAGTGGGTGGCCTAACTTGGGAGTGGGTGGCCTAACTTTGGAGTGGGTGGCCTAACTTTGAAGAATGGTGGAGTGGGTGGCCTAACTTGGGAGTGGGTGGCCTAACTTTCTTTCTGCATGTGCTGATTTTCTGCTTGCTCCCTTGAGTTCCAGCCGTGAGTTCCATTCTCTTTTAGTATTTTCATAAATGCCCTGCAGTACATAAAAAATGTATTTCTTTCAAAGGCAAATATAGAACTTTATGTGTATAAAATATTGACATCAATTAATTTGCATTCAATATTAGAATTTGATGCATAATTAAGTGTTCAATCTTTATTTGATAAAATAAATCACCCATTTAAACAACTTAATTATGCAATTCTAACCTTTTATCACACCCCCCAACTAGCTTTTTGCTAGACTCTAGCAAATAAAGCGAATGAATTCATGCAAAGGTGAAATTACCAACTTGAGAAAATCTGAGAATCACATGCCATGAAATAGATTTGTTGAGTTTAAGAACACTGGAGATAGATTAATCTGAATTTTGTATCAACTGAGAGATTTATACACAATTTAGTTAATCAACCAAGGGAATTACATGTAACAAAGCTTGCTTTCTTTTAAGTGCATGGAAATGGGGTTAGAATTCCAAGATTGACTACCAAGAGGCATTAATAATTTCAATCACAACAACTAATCTGAGAAAACCACATGGTCTTACTCTAATTCAAAACCATTGTAGTGGCGGCTTTCACGCTATTACACTTTGAAAGGCGCCTACTTCTTTTGTAAGGACCCCGGTAATAGGCAGCCTTTTCCAGTACACAAATGTAATTTTTGTTTTTGTTTGTTTTTTTGTTTTTTGATCCCTGGCTTGTCCCTTTTCTTATTTAATTCAAATTTCTTCCTAAGCCATTAGGATATGGTTCATTAGAGTTTCAAACAATTGAAGTGTAAATCAACCAACAATGACTCAATGTAGTCTTTCTAGGCCTTCCGGGTATGTGTTGTGTGTGTTTAAGCAAAACTCTTAACATCTTTCCCTTGGTTTAACAACTAAATAAAATGGATAAGTCCCTCTTTTGACATATACTCATATTTGCACTACATTCCACATGTTCCATTACTTCAACAAATCATTTTTTTTTTTTTAGTACTAATACATCTTCAACAAAAAAAACTTCAACAGAAACTCTCTCCCCCCAACTAAATTTGACATTGTCCTCAATGTTCAGCAAATGAATGTTCGACGATATATGTTATGCAGGCATGAATTTAAGCAAGATAAACACTGCAGAACATATATTGAAACGAAAGAGTAAAGAGGAAAGATGTCACCTGAAATACTCGAGTGCACACAGGGAGTAAATTTCTATCAAAGTTAGAAGATACAAAAAGCAAAAGAAATAAAAACAAGCAAGAAAGTAAAATAAAAAGTTTTGGAACGAGATTACCAACTGATATGAATATGAAAGCAATGTTCCTTAATCCATTTTTCGTCAAAAAATCGTACCTGCAAAAAGAGAATACGAGAAAATTAGCAAAAGATAACTGAAATTAACGAGATTACTGAAATCTTTTTTTTTTTTTTTTTCGGTGGATCCGTCCGTGACCAGACAAGTGTGGCTAGAGATTTGAAAATAAACGCCTGATGTTGTTGACAAACGAGATTGAAGGCTCCGGACTTGTTCTTCATGCTCTCTCTATAAAATCAGTCTCAAAGTTCATTCAATCCGCATCAAGTTCTCTTCTTATCTCTATAACTCATCTGCATTCCTTCAACATTCTCGCCTTAAGTTCTCAATCCCTTTCTCAATGGCTCATTCTTCTACATCTCAACCTCCTGTCCTTTCTGCAGCTGCCATTGGTGCCATGTTGCAGCAAGAAAATGATAGCATGGCTAATAAGTCAGACTCTGATGCTATCTATGATTTGGTGAGTCTCGGAACTCGCTACTCATCCTCTATTGTTGCTTTTTCCCAGCGGGTTCAAGCCAAAAACCATGAGGTTGAAAGGCTAAAAGAACAAATTGCTGTACTTCAACGCATTGTTCAAGAGTCTCACACAAGGGAAGGAATCCTTCGGCAGCAGAATAAACAGTTGAAATCTCTATTGAGTTCTTCATTCCGCTTGCCAGCTCCTATGAATAGGGCTGACATGATTTTGTATGAAGAGAATGAGCGTCTCCAATCTGAGGCTAAGAACCTCAAGTTTATGTAAAAGCATTTTTAAATAAAATCTATCTATTTTTATTTTATTTTTTTTATTTATTTTATTTATTTTTTTTTTTTTACACAATGCCATCGTTCCGCCCCTAACTAGTGAGAGACATAGTCCTCACTGAATCAAACGAAAGAAACAGAGTGCATAGAACTAATCAAACAAAACAAACAATCAACAAGAAAAATAAAATCAAATGCAAAAGAACAAATAAAAGAAAATGCAAGTAAAGAAAACTGTAAAGAAGGAGAAGCAACTCAAAATACTTCCCAGGGGGCTCTATCAACCACAAACAGCTGCTCATCCGGGAAACTATCATCTGCAAAACAATCAAAAGATTCGAAGTCATTAATATGATCAATTTTTTTATTAAGTAAAAATTCAGGTGTATGAAAAATAGGATCATTATCAAAGAAAAGAGAATTTAAGCAAATAAACTCTGTTGGTGTCAAACTCTCCACAGCATTCAAGTCACTTGTGTTATCAAAATGTGATGACATTTTGCCAGCATTGAAAACGTTCAACTCAAGTGTCATGTTCCCAAAAGTAAGCTTCAAAACACCACTTCTGCAATTGATCAAAGCATTTGATGTAGCTAGGAATGGCCTTCCAAGGATGACAGGAGCTTGGTAAATAGTGGAGGCTGGTTGCTGCATATCAAGAACTACAAAATCCACTGGGTAGTAGAATTTGTCCACCTGGACCAACACGTCCTCTACAATACCCCTCGGTACCTTAATTGATCTGTCAGCCAACTGCAGCGTGATGGAGGTCTTTTTCAGCTCACCCAATCCCAACTGTTCATACACTGAGAACGGTAGCAGGTTTACACTACTCCCCAGATCAAGTAAAACTCTCCCAATGCGTGATTCGCCGATCATAATGGAAATATTGGGAGAGCCAGGATCTCCAAACTTCTGAGGAGTCTCGCTCAATATCAATGCACTAACTTGCTCCGTCAGGAAAGCTTTTTTCTTTACATTCAGCTTCCTCTTCACTGTGCACAAGTCCTTCAAAAATTTTGCATATGAAGGCACTTGTTGTATGGCATCCAAGAGTGGAATATTGATTTTCACTTGCTTGAAAATCTCTTGAATCTCCGTGTGATACTTGTTCTTTTGGCCAGCTGCCAATCTTTGAGGATAAGGAACCACAGGTTGGTATCCCTTGGTAGTTTCAGCATCTACAGTCACAGGCTTCTTCAACTCTGGTCTCACTACCTCTAGTTCTTTCTTAATTTCATCAGTCTCCGTTATATCTTCAGGTGTAGGAGCAACTTCCTGTGTGTCTATAGGCATTTCTGGTCGGGAAACTTCTTTCCCACTTCTCAAAGTAAGGACTGCCTTCGCTGTCTCAATAACGTCCCCTGAGACATTATGCACTTGTTGTTGTTGCTGCCTGTATACTTGAGGATTAGGCTGAGGCTGCGCTGGAAATTTCCCTTTCTCTAGGGTGCTCAAGGTTGTGCTCATCTTATTCATAGTGCCACGCAACTCATTTATGGCCTGAGTATTTTGATTATTTGTGGTGGCCTGAATCTGCATGAATTGTTGAAGTGTATTGGCCATCTGTGCCATACTGTCATCTAGAGTTTTCTTTGCAGATGATGAAGGTTGAAAACTCTGTGCAGCCATATGAGGCTGAAATCCAGGCGGAGCTACAGGAGGATAGCTCTGAGGATTCTGATATGACGGATACTGATGTTGAGGAGCACTCTGATGAAATGGTTGCTGTTGAGGTGGTGGGGACCGACCAGGTTGATCATTTCTCCATGAGAAATTTGGATGATTCCGCCACCCCGGATTATATGTGTTGGAGAAAGGCTGATTTTGTGCTCTATTCACCCAATTAGTTGATTGCATCTGCTCCGACCCACTTTCTTGAAACACTGGCATTATCGGGCAGTCTTTGGTCTTATGGTTTGAATCAGCACATATAGAACATGCCTCTGCTACTTTCACAGCCTTTACTTTGTCCATTTCCATGACCTCCATTCTTCTAGTTAAAGCAGTTATTCGGGCTTGAACATCAGTGTCCCCTTTAAGCTCGTATCTACCCCCTCCAGAAATAGCTCTCAGTGGTTGTGCTGTTGATGGAACTCGATCAGTACGAGTATTCCACTGTTGCGCGTAATTAATTGTTAATTTAGTTAATTATTACTAAATTAACTAAATTAACTCCCGATCCGGTTCGGTGGTCCGGACCGGCCGATACTCTCCCCTAGTTGCAATGCTAAGTCTAAAATTTAACTAAATGTGGAAAAAGTCACCTGCATTGGACTCGCTATACACCTCAGGTTTGACATTTATAATTTATGCTATAGTAGGTCTTAAGGCCTTTCCAAGTCTAGCAAGGGACTGTTCTGTGACCATAGATATATTTTATCATTTTCTTTCTTACTTCTAGCTCAATATTTCGCTCGTTTATTCCCTTTCCTCCCGAAACTCCCTATTTCCTCTTTCTCTTCTTTCTTTCTACATAAAACATTTTCTTTTCTTCAACCCACTTCTCTCCATCTTCTTTCTTCTTCAACCTGCAAGGCCTCTCCGTCTTCTTTTCTTCTTCAACCCACAACCCCATTGTCTCCATCTCGCTTTCTAGCGGTCATCTTCCTTCTCTCAAATGTAAGTCTCTCTTCCTCTCTCTTCTCTCCCACATCTTTGATTCTCATTTTCTCTTCATCGATTCTTAAAATGGGTTTTTGTTTTGCGATTATTTACTAGAAAACTGATCTCTTTCTCGATTATTACAGGTAAATCGATTCTCCCTTTTCTGTTGGGTGTACACAGAATCTCTATTGGGTTCCATTCCCCCTCTCAACCGTTACAGTAAGCGTTTTTCAGTAAAAGGTATATACAATCATTTTGTTCACTCTCATTTTTGGATGAATACCGGTTTTTTGATTGTTTTGGACATTTTTTTTATGTTGGGAGCTTCGGTTTTTAAGTTTTGATTGGTGGAAGAATTCAACTTGTTGTAGTTGATTGATTTATTTTTATACATCAAGCTTTCCTCTCTGTTTTGGTTTTTTTTTTCTATACTTAAATTTTTTTAGTTTTTGTTTTGACTTTGGCTATATTCATACCTACATAAATTTTTGTTACTGGAGTATATGACTGCCGAATGATATTCATACCTGCCTGACCCCAATACTCATATAGGTATTGGTCTCTTTAGCTACATTAAGGGCATCTCCTTCTAGAATTATCCTAGCTAGGCCTATCTCAATGCCCAATAATGTTGATTGTAGAGCTGCATATGCTCTGCATCCCAATTAATATTGTAGTGGTCAATAGGGGTTGCTTTCCACTAATCCATTGAACTGGACATGTCATCTGAGGAGTTTGATTTTGTATGAGTGTTATGCAGCAGGCTGAGATCCCGAAGTTTCTGGTGAATCTGTTTCCATAGGTTCGTGGGATTGGTAAATACTTTATGAAAAATATTAGATTTCAATTAATGATAGACGGTCATCAGAGCTTTTCTGCATTAGAGAAAGTTATTGGATGGTTAAAGCAATTAATGATAGATGATCGTAGAGTCTAAGTTGGCCTCATGCCTGTTGCTTAATGATAGATGGTCAAAGCAATTCATATTGCTTTTCTGCATTGTTTTCTATATTGGGTGTTATCTCTTTCTATAATTTGAAATGTCAAGCCTCTAATCTTGTGGTCCAAGCAACCTCCAATGATGGTAAAAAGAGACATCCCCCAAAAAAAGTTCAAAGAGGTGCATCTTTCACCATAGAGGAGGATAACTTCCACGTCTCAGCTTGGTTCAACATTAGCATCGATGCGATAAGGGGTACTAATAAAAAGTACACTCAAATGTGGGAAAGAATTACCACATTTTATCATGAATATAAAAAACCGAACATTTCCAACCATTCTGAGGGCTCATTGATGAATCGATGGTCCACAATTCAAAAATGGACAAATAAGTTTTGTGCATATGTAGCACAAGTAGAGTTATTGTACCCGAGTGTTGCAATGGAGCAACACAAGGTATGTACCATTTTCCTTTTTTCATGCAATTTGTGATGGACTTACTTATGAACTCACAAATATTCCTCCACCTTGGTAGATTGAGAAGGCGAAGATGCTGTACAAAGAGATGCTCGGGTGTAATTTCACAATGGAGCACTGTTGGTGTCTTAGAAGACACCAACTAAAATGGCAACAACACAACATCTCCACTTTTGGTAAGAAGACAAGGCCACAAGAAAGACTATTTGGTGAAGTTGCTATTGATATAGCCGAGGAGGACATGGAGGTTCTTGCTGAGAGACCTCCTGGAAAAAAAAAAGCTGAGAAAGAAAGGGAGAGGAAGCGGAAGTCGATGGAAGGCAACGATGGTAAGATCAAGATTGTCTTAGCTAAGATGACCGAAGATAGAGCAACGAGCATGGAAGAGCGGAGACAAGGTGTGTTGAAGGCAGATCACGAAGGGCAGCAACATTTGAACTATAGAAGAAGAAATTCGAGGCATGGATGATGCTGCTAGATCTAAGTAACTTGAATGCCATGTAGCAAGAATATTTCTTTGCTATTCAACTGAAATTTTTTTAGGAATGGAGGTCCCATTCTAGTGGTATATCTACATCCCCTTCAACACCTTATGGAGGTGTTTAACTTCTAATGTATGTTTTGAAATTTTTAGGAATTTCAATGGCTGCCCAGCCACATGTGGGATGGATAAACATGTGGTTGGGTAGTAACTAAATTAATAGATTGTGGTATAATTCTCAGCATTTTATTTTGTACTAGAAACTGAACTGTAAAAGTAATTTATGAACTGTTTTGGTATATTGTAGACTGTTTTGGCTATTTATGAACTGGAGGTCATCTTTTGTAATTGAAGCTAAATTGGGTTGGTAGTTTGTGGATTATTTTTACTATTTTTGAACTGTATATTTTATTTTATGCTGTTGGTGGTCTTCAACTGGTGTAGAACGGGTTTGTTCATCTTTGCACTATATATTTAGAATTTTCTTTCTTTAAGAGAGAGTTAATGAATTAGAATATTAACAACAGCTTTGCTGCCGTTCACCCTTCTTTTGTTTTGCTTTCCTGTTTCTTCTTCTATAGCTTTCCAGCATTTGAATCGAATACTTATTATTCAAATCTCACTTTGTTTTTCCTGTGTAGTGTTGCAGTGTCTCCTTAATTTGTCCATTTAGTGTGTTCCTAGTACAAATTGTACTTTTATTATTTATTATTTTAAATATTTTTAAAAAATATCAATACACTAATAATTAATTCTTTAATTATTAAATAAATAAATAAAATAAAATACATGAGAGTTCAAAATGAAAGCTTACTATCATTAATTTTTTTGTAAGTTAAATATTCCTCAAAATCTAATTAATATATTCATTCCCGTGGTTTGGCCTTTTTCAAACTCGTCCACGTAAGCGGTAAAAATAATTAGATAAACTGATCGAGGATTCTTATGATAATATCTATCCATCAAAAACTTCCTCCGTCGTTTACACATAATAATAATAATAATAATAATAATTCCTTCGTCAAACTTATTTTTAAATAATTGATAAAAATTGCTCATGTACCCGACCTTGCTTGATACGTTAAGACCAACTACGACACATGTCCTCACGCCATTAATCGTAACTTGGTAAATGATGTGTCATGTTTATAAAAGGTTTTGTCGATTTGTAATGTTAGATACAATCAAAATTTGTGTAAATATGACATACGTTTTTTTTAAAAGTAAATTTTACTATTAAAAATTAAATTCTTTCATATGGATCTCATACTTAATTACTCACTTTTTCAAATGAAATGTGCTGCGTTTGTGCAATCTGTTGATGATGTGTCTCACCACCAAACGTAACTGCTTACCTGTAACGTATCAAAAGATGTTTGTGTTGTATGCCTGCAATTACTTCGATGCTTAAATCAATGAATAATAACATATAATTACTCAAGAATTCAATCAAAGATATCTTATGGTTACCTGGTATTTATATATATAGACATTAGGCTGAGTTGGATCAACACTACAGTTAGATCACACTCACGTGATACCTATCTCACTTGATGCTTATCAGTTTAGATTACCCCTAAATAATAGGAGTAATCATAAACGCCCTTCCGAACTCTTATCCTTCCATGTAAAGCGAAACATAGAGCCTTTCTAGACCTTAAACCCCCAGTTTGGGCCATGTGATTGATATAATTCATTGTTGAGCTGAAACACTAAACGGACCCTCCAGTTATCCTGTTAATTCCCTTTGTCCCTAGGCTTGGGGAATTTCTTTCTGCTTTAAACTGTAGTGAATCCATCCTTACAATTCTTAGACCAATTTCCAAAACACGAATTCACCTTTTGTTGTGAGTAACTTAGGTTTGGCTTTCCGGGCCTTTTAAATACCCATGAACCCGTTCTTGCATCGAATTTGATGGGCCGCCTTACCTGTCAAACCGTCAGCCTACCCCGCTATCCCATCGTACTTTTCGTCCCGCCATTTCCAGCTTCCAAGAATAGAGGGCACTTATGATTTACTTCTGATGTGGCGACGGTTATTAGGTTACATGCAACGGTTCCCATTCCACTCCATTCTTCTATCAGGTCATGATATTACGAGTGGCTAGCCCTTCGTATTCCACACCCAAATATATTACCTTCAGCCCTTTCACTCATTCTTTTTGTCCTTTCCATTCCTGCTTGTGCCTTCTTTCAAACTTTCCTTCTTGCTTGTGCCTTCTTTCTAACTTCTTGTCGCCTCCTTCACTATTTGGTTATTACCTTCCACCTTCTCTTCCCATGGCTGAATATGGTGGCATTTCTACTCGCATTATCAATGTGCAATCATCCCATATTCTGGATTTCCCAACTTACGAAAGGTTTGGGTGGCGTTTGGCACTTAGGCAGCGGGACTTGGAAGTGATACGGGAAGAGTATCGCATTCTTGACACAACATTATTAGAAATTCTTCCTCAAGGATGTGTTGATGATGAGGGCTTCACAAGCAAGGTTACTCTGACCATGTCTTCGTTGGCCAACGGGTTAAGACTTCATTTTGGTCGCCCTTTACGTGACATTCTGGATCTCCTTCATTTTGTTCCTGCTTAACTCCACCCCTTTGCGTTGAGGGCTTTTTTTGTGCTTGTGTCATGTTCCGTATGGCTTTGGAATCACTTGTGGAGTTTTACCCTGACCTAACTGTTCGAGAAGTTTTATCTTTCTATCATTTGTGGCCATCTGCCAAGGACAATGTTCATAGTTTTCGCAAGAAACAAAAAGGGCAAACATTGACCCGGTTTGAAACCTGTTACTCCAATGCGAAGAACTGAACATGCAAGTTTTTCTTTATTACTGGTAAAGGCTTGGATTTTTCTTTATTACTAGAAGGGTGATCTTCTCATCCTGGTCATATATTGTTAGCCTTTTCTAGTTGAAACGAGTGAAATATGCCTTCAGGTTCTCATCTTCTTTTTGCTTAACCATTAGCAAATAGATGGCTGGGTGCCAACATCTCTTGCTGGGCATAAAATGCCTCAAGAACTGCTTAACCAACTCTTCAAACCTGTTTATTAACTTTGGTCTGAGGGTTCTAAACCACACTCTTACTGTCCCTTTTAGGGTCAGAGGAAAAGCTCGGCAGACAATTTCTCCAGGGAAACCATGGAGCATGGTGTGGGCCTTAAAGTTCTCCAGATGGTCCACGGGGTCCTTAGATCCATCATACATGTCTATCTGTGGTACCTTGAATTTTGGCAGAAGTGGCATGGCCATAATCTTTTCGCTATACAAAAGATCAGTCTGGTTCAACATGCATTCTACTGAGGAAGACTCTCCCATTTTCTTTGCTATTTCTTCATACTTCCTTGCCAAGCTTTGCAGTTCGTTGCATCTTTTTCTTCTCTACCTCTCCTTGGTTCAGTCCCCCACTATAATGCGCTTCGCCTTCACCCTGCTCACTGTGGCTAGGTGCGATTGTGTCATTGAGTTCTACGTTCTTTCACCGCAAATCATCATTTTCTTTCTTCAAAGTTTCCATGGCGTCCAATGTCTTCTTCAACTTCTTCGCTGTTGTTGCTAATCGTGCTTCCATGGTAATTGGTAACATATCCAGTTCACGGTTTGCTAGAGAACAGGTTACAGTCGACATGTGAGAACTACGCTTATATCTAATGACAAACTTAACTCACATCTCATAGATGGCGCCACTGTTGATGACGTGTCTCACCACCAAATGTAACTGCTCACCTACAATTTATCAAGGGATGTCGGCATTGTACGTCGGTAACTACTCCAATGCTTAAGTCAATGAAGAATAACGTATAATTACTCAAGAATTCGATCAAATATATCTTAGGGTTACCTGGTATCTATATATATAAGCGTTAGGCTGAGTTGGATCAATACTGCAGTTACATCACACTCACATGATGCTTAACAGTTTAGATTATTCCTAAATAATAGGAATAATCATAAACACCCTTTCGAACTCTTATCCTTCCATGTAAAGTGGAACATAGAGCCTTGTTGGGCCTTAAAGCCCTAGTTTGGGCCATGTAACTGATATAATTCCTTGTTGGGCTAAAAGACTAAACGGGCCCTCCATAATCTATAATTATAAATATCATTTCTCTTCGTCAATTATTTGTTGCTAGTTGTACCACTGTTCATTTAGGTTGGTTTTTTTCATAGTATGGTCTTAGATAATGCAGGCAGATATCTGGATTATCAATCTGCT
The DNA here is from genome assembly GCA_011037825.1 of Carya cathayensis. Classification (NCBI taxonomy): domain Eukaryota; kingdom Viridiplantae; phylum Streptophyta; class Magnoliopsida; order Fagales; family Juglandaceae; genus Carya; species Carya cathayensis. Next base: position 828 of record QGSO01005352.1, on the reverse strand, counting down.
CATATTCAGGGCTCAAAATCTAACTCAAGTACAATCTAGGTACCTAGATTTTAAAAATTAAAATAAATAAATAAAAAGTGTGGGTTCTTTTGCAAAATTTGGTCCACCCGGATTTTATGTTTTAGAAATTCGGATTCTTTTGGGTGCTACCGAGTTTTGACTCGGGTTAATCCAGGTGGATACCTGAGTCATATCACACACCCAGATTAAGATATAACCAAGTATTTGGATCTATATTCAGATGAGCAGTCTTCGATAGTTGTTTTGAAGATACTATGAAATCAAGAATTTGATTTTATATTTATTTTGACTTGGTTTTCATTTAAATTATCAAATCACATTGATTTGATATTATTTTCATTTGATTTTTATAATGATTAAAATATTTATCTTATCTTATATCAATGTAATTTTCATATAAATAAGAACTAATGTCTTATATTTAATAACAATTGAAAATAGTAAAGATGTAGTCCTTAAAGTCATATATCTCGCATTCTCTCTTCCCCGACCATCTTTTTATTTTATTTTATATTTTCTATAACATAGGGCTACACCAATATTCAAGCATAGATTGTTGGAGAAGAATTTTTCGCTAATTTTTTAATCACCAAGAGACCACCTGTATATTAATTTTCCAAAAAAAAAAAAAAAAAGAAAGGGACAGAGGTCGCGATCAAGTATTAATTCATATTGTTCAGCTATGGATTTCAATTTCATTATGCATGATTTGTCACGGTCTTTGCCGAATCCAACACCTAAATCCATCGTGGGCGTGTAACCACGCATGCAGGAAGTTTGAATTCAGATCATGAATTAGCATTAAAA
>QGSO01005341.1:0-13925 GCA_011037825.1 Carya cathayensis | reverse complement strand
GCTCCTCCTGGATTTCAGCCTCATGTAGCTGCACAGAGTTCTCAGCCTTCATCATCTGCAAAGAAGTCTCTAGATGACAGTATGGCACAGATGGCCAATACACTTCAGCAATTCATGCAGATTCAGGCCACCACAAATAATCAGAACACTCAGGCCATAAATGAGTTGCGAGGCACTATTAATAAGATGAGCACGACCTTGAGCACCCTAGAGAAAGGGAAATTTCCAGCACAGCCTCAGCCTAATCCTCAAGTATACAGGCAACAACAACAACAAGTGCATAATGTCTCAGGGGATGTTATTGAGACAGCAAAGCAGTTCTTACTTTGAGAAGTGGGAAGGAAGTTCCCCAACCAGAGATGCCTATGGACACACAGGTAGTTGCTCCTACACCTGAAGATGTAACAGAGACTGATGAAGTTGAGAAAGAACCAGAGGTAGTGAGACCAGAGCTGAAGAAGCCTGTGAGTGCAGATGCTGATACTAGTATGGGGTACCAACCTGTGGTTCCCTATCCTCAGAGATTGGTGACTCAGCTTATAATGTTGTCTTCCAAGCGTAGAAGCTGTCAAAGTAATACAAGGGTAAGTCCCAAAATCGAATTCACAGGGACAATGAGTTATCAAAGCGTTTGTGAGATTTTCTTTGTGTAAAGGATGTATCGATTATGAAAGATGAAAATGGATGTGGATCTATGTTTCTAAAATTACTAAAACTAAGAGACTTAGAGAAAGTGTGTAGCAAATGAATTAAACTTGCAAGAAACAATAAAACAAACACTTGGGTTGGGTTTGAGATTCTTTTTATTTCAGATTCTAGATAATTTCTCGATTAACAATCCAGTCAAGGTATTGATATTCGGAAGATAAAAATTAAGCTCAAGTTTTTGCAATATTTTCTCAAGAAATTCTCTAATTTACTAGCCAAATTTATATTTATAATCAATCGAAAGAAGCCTTGATAAATTCAAGCTTTTGTTGTGCCTTACGTCAACAACAAAACAAGAGCAAGAGCCGCAATCTATTTTCCTTTTGAATCCGACTAGTAATTTAGTGAAATCAACATTAACAACAAAATATTGCATCAAACTAGAATCTAAAATAAATTAAATCTCATTCCACAACCCAAGCTTTAGAATTAGTTACACATGATATTTTTAGTAACAAAAATAAATTACAAAATGATAGCTCTGAAAACTCTGATATGGCGAATATTGGTGCTGAGGAGCACCCTGATGAAATGGCTGCTGCACAGGTGGTGGAAACCGACCAGGCTGATCATTTCTCCAAGAGAAATTTGGGTGAATCCTCCACCCCGAATTATATGTGTTGAAGAAAAGTTGATTCTGTGCTCTATTGACCCAGTTAGCTGATTGCATCTGCTCAGACCCACTTTCTTGAAATACTAGCATAATCGGGCAGACTTGGGTCTTATGGTTTGAATCAGCACATATAGAACATGCCTCTACTACTTTAACTGCCTTAACTTTTTCCATTTCCATGACCTCCAGTCTTCTAGTCAATGTAGCTATTCGGGCTTGAACATCAGTGTCTTCCTTAAGCTCATATCTACCCCCTCCAGAAATAGCCCTTAGTGGCTGTGCTGCTAACAGCACTCGATCAGTACGAGTGTTCCACTGTTGTACGCTCTCAGCAAGATAGTCAAAAAATGATAAAGTTGTATCAGGTTCCTTGCTAAAGAACTCCTCATTGCACATTGTCTGAACAAACTGCTTGCATTCTGAAGTGAGACCAGTGTAAAAATAATTCACCAGCCTCCAAGATTCAAAACCATGATGTGGATAGATGTTCACCAAATCTTTAAATTTTTTCCAACTGGCCTGAAAGGTTTCATCAGGTCTCTAATTGAACTGGCTGATTTGCTCTTGTAAAAACTAAGTTCTCTGAAAAGGAAAATTTTTTTGTAAGAATTCAAGTTGCATATCAGACCAACTAGAGATAGAATTAGGTCTCAAAGAATTAAACCAAATCTTCACTTTATCCTTTAAAGAGAAAGGAAATAAACGAAGTCTAATAAATTCATCAGTAACAGCCCTAGTAATAAAAGTAGTGCAAACCAACTCAAAATCTGTCAAGTGCCGGTAAGGACTCTCAGAATCTGTCCCGTGGAACTGAGGTATCACTGACATCATACCATGCTTAATAGAGAAATTAGGTGCATTTTCGGGTAAAACAATGCATGAAGGTGTAGTGGTGCGAGTGGGTTGCAAATAATCCTTAAGAGTGCTTGGTGCAGGTGCAGCCATGTTTTCTGGTTCAATTTCAATTTCCTCACCTGACTCACTCATAGAAAAGACAGAAGAGCTATCTATCTCCAAGCTGTGTATACTACTCTCAACACTCGATGTGACTCTAAGCAACCTATTTGAATTGTCTCTCACCCATGACATGAAACATCAGTTTAAAGAGCATAAAAAAATAAAGAGTTTAAATTTAAGTTAAATTACTCTCCCCGGCAACGGCGCCAAGAACTTGACTCACTCAAAAATGATTAGCACAAAGACTATCCCAAGTGCAGGATGATGTCGCGTAATAATTAGGAATGAATTCCTAGATCGTCTCCTCAAGGAAAGCTTACTTAAACTCAACTCGTTGAAAATGGTGAAAATCTTCACAAAGAAAAAATAAAAATGATGGTATGTGCAATTGATGGAAAAGGATACTAGTCATGGACTAGATTCATATTTTTAGATTTTGAGTGTCGGATTGAAATGTAAAAGACTAATAGATTAAGCTAAGAAATTAATAAAACTAAGATAAGAATTAAACTAGATTAGAAAGTAATTGACAAAACATGCACTGAAAATTGAAAAGCCCCAAAATCAATGTTCTAGTGTTCATCATTGTATTCAAATCATAAATTCTCAAAATTAATTCATAGCAATTATAATCACTATTAAAATGAAAGCTTAATGAAACGAGAAAAAATAAATAACATGAACTAAATGAATAACAAATAAATTACTCAAAATTCTAAATCAAAAATCTCAAAAGTATTCCACAAACTTAAAACTGAAATTAAATAACAAGTATGGAATGGAAACATCAAGTCAATTGAATTGAGATGAAAATTTGAAGCGGTGGAGGAGGCTGGGCTGCAATAACAATTGGATCCCTCAAGAAGCTCTTCAATATGCTGCCGTGTGAGTGAATGCTCCAGAAGAATTTGTGTAGCCGCGTGAATGATTGCTCGTGTGAATCCCCCTTTTAGATTCATTCATTTTTCCATATAAAACCAATGATAAAGTAATGAAAGAATTAAGATATATTGGTTCCAAAAGCATTAAAATATGCAATAACTCAGCTCAATCAATAACATGACTATGTTGACAGACTAAAACTTATGCAATCAGTTGATTTGTGAAAACTAATAAGGTTTTCACGAGATTCCTAAAGCCAATAGAAATTCTACCATTGAATTTTTAGCAGACTCTTACATTCTTAGTCATAAATTTTAAGGCATTCCATTACAAACAATAAGTGAACATCCATAACTCCACATACATTATGCAATGGCGGAATTACATCAAACACTATCATGCAAGAGAACATGCCTTCAAAACATTAATTAAAACAAGCCAACCCCTTCATCGATGGTTATAGCCGAAACCTCCCAGTCTTAAAAACATCTTACATCCATTTTTACAAACTTAGAATCTTCTAATGTGATTAACAAAACTTTATCCATAATTTCCCATGTATAGCCAAAACTTACAAGTGAGCATGCTTAGGTAAAACAAGCATTTCTTTGAATTTAATCCTTTAAAAGATTAGGTAATGAACATTCTAGAAATCATGCAAAAACTGAAACCCTAAACCTAGCTTTCCACTTCATTTTCATGACATAACATAACAACAATGAACACCATGTATGGCTGAACATATGAATAAGTATATTCATTGAAGAACAATCATTTTCTTGTGTAGCATCTTATAAGAGACTCAATAATACAAAATCCTCCATAAGCATAGAGAAAATCATGCAAATCTGAAACCCTAATATGGTCTTTCCTTCCTTATTCATGATATAAGCTAACACAATAACCACTTCAATCATAAGCTGAACATTCACACACAATGGATCCAATTATAACATATGGAAAAACAGCATTTCATCAAGCATAACCGTGCAACCAAACAACAAGTAAGTTCACATTGCATATATATAAAATATCAAATACAAGTTAAAAGTTTACTTACAAAAATCCACAATTGATAAACAAGCAAGCTAAAAATGTAAATACAAAATCATTATGTTTGGTTTGTATAAAACTCTAACCCATGTGTATACGTGTAAGCTTATGGCATCTAGCCCAAGGAAAAACTTCCAATATTTCAGACCTCTACTCTTCAAATCTGAAACTTTCATCAACTCACACCCTAGTTTAAAACCCTAAAACTGTGTGTCTAGGTGTGAATTCATATGGAAAACTTCTCAAAACATGAGCTAACTCTTCTAGCTCAAATGTGTGTGTGTGAGCATAAGTTCATGATGAACTTGATAAGAACCAAAACTTCCCTTCTCATGGTCGTGTGTGTGTGATATGGAAAGGTGGTTTTGGCTTCATACCTTCTATAATTCTTTCCTTAGAAGTACCTTCTAGCCTTGCTTGCCCTCAAAATGATATTTGAAAGAGAAGTGTGTAACGTGAATAATGTTTGGGTTTGAGAAAGTGAGGGATAGTGGCGAGAAATATTGTGATACCACGTATTTACATGTGTTTTAATTAAATAATTATTTTATTTATTAAAATTAGGGGCTTTCTTGTTTTAAATTTTAGACGATTCACGTGGTACAATTTTACAATTTCTAATTGTGAAATTTAATTCAATGTGTTTTATTGTTATTAATTATTGTTCATTATTTAAAATACTCTTTATTTTAAATTATTTTATTGTTGGATTTTATTATTTTATTTTACTTAGTCACTGCGTATAAATTATTTTATTTAAATTGTCATTTTGAAATTTTTTTCATTGGATTAGTTTTGAGATCCAAGATGAAAAGACTGGATCTTATTTATTTCACTTCATTTTGCTTTTTTCCCTTTTTTCTTTCATTCTTCTCTTCTTCTTCTTCTTTTCCTTCCTCTCTTTTCCTCCCCTACTTCCCATGCGTGAGCTCCCCCTCCCTTTTTCTCCCGCTCCATTCAACCTCCCCCAACCCTGCTATGCACCACTGCCTGGCGTCACCACCCAGCCCACCACCTCCACCACCCTTCAGCGACCTCACCCACCCCAACCACCATCCCCCATGCTCCCTCTCTCTCTCCGTTGGCCATGTATAGCCCGGATAGGCTTAACATTTACTACGCCAATGTGCGCCGTCCAATGACGCCGCTGCCACCACAATAGCTGTGACACCCCCAACTCCCACGTGGAAATCGAGGCGTTGAGATGATGACAACACGGGTCACACATTCCATCGCCTCGATTTTCATGTGTCCATACATGGGAGTTGGGGGCATCACAATAGCTTCCCCCTCTTGCCAACCATCACCCTTCAACAAGCTTAGCCCCTAACTCGCCACCATTCTCTCCCATGAAACAGTCCAACAACCCACGGTTTTCTCCCCTTACCGTCGCCGCCCACCGTTGCCTAGCCACTACACCACCACGATTAGCTTCCCCTCTCTCCAATGAGTCTCCCCTAGCCTCCCCACCCCCAGTAATGCCTACACCTTCCCTCACCTTCCCTCACTCTCCCATGATCGCTCTTCCTCAAAGTTGGCCGATCTCCTCCATGCGCCACCACCCATGACCACTAGCCACCATCATCAACTGCACTGACCTCCATAAGCTCCTCTATAAGCTCCACCACACCCATCCCAAGCCTCCCTTAGTTCCCCTTCAACTTTTCCCACTTTGTGACCCATGGCCATCTCTTGAAAACAATGTTCCATCACTGTGCCGCCACCATTAGCACCACCTTTAATCCTCCAAAATTTTATTTCATCACTATAAATAATTTTCCAAAGAACTTTATGAGATTTAAATATATTTTTACACTAACACATTTTTCTGTAGTCTAATTGGTTGTGCCAGGCCTTGGGTCAGAGGAATATAGAGGTTGGGTTGGATTGGAGGATGAGATTATTTGTGGAGTTGGATTATGAGTGAGTTTTTATATGTTGTGTTTGGTATCATCACATTCATCATTATGTTCTTGCATTGTCATGTGTTATAAATGAAAACTGGGTTGTCGTGTGAGAACAGGATTTTGGGTGCCTGCGTATCATGACCCCAAGCCAAAATGGGGCATTATCTCAGTGGAGCTCCTCCAGTCATTTGGGAGTGTAATATACTAAGTGACGTCCCTTGGATTGTTGCTAGGTGATAACAAGATCGGACGAGATGGTAACACTCTCGTACCAACTCCATGGCCACTCTGCTAGCGAGGGTTAGATGATACTTGGTCATGAACGCGCTGGGTGTGGAGCTAGGTATCGCTCGTTACGAAGTCACAAGCACGGTCGTTACCCGTGGTGTGAGGAAGGGAGCCAAGGTGTGCGGATGGTCCCTAAGAGAGATCATGGTGCATACAAGATAATTGGATATGCGGGCCATTTTATGAGAAAATGGTGGTTTTTGGTAAATGGATATATGTGGACCATTTTATGGAAAAATTGTGGATTTATACGTGGGCCTTTTTATGGGAAAATGGCAGTTGTTTATTTTAATGGATTTGTGTTTGGACCAAATGAGATTTTGGCATGTGTTGGAAAAATGATGGGTTTGATCTCATACATATTTTAGCATGTATACATGTTGGTTGTTTAAATGTATTTATCTCTTGGGTCATTTGGTTGGTTATTTACTGAGACTCATAATCTCACGTGATATTCCTACCCGAAATTCCGTTTTATGGAATTGTAGATTTTGATGCAAATGTGGAGGTCGAGCCTGAGGTTTCGACTCCGCCAGAGGAGTGACCTGGGGTTGCTTTTCATGTATTGGGATTTGTTTCCCACTTTTGATATATATTTTGGTTTGTATTATGTTTTTATTGGATAACTGTAACTTTTGAAGGCATTTTATTTTGGGGAGTATGTATTTAAAATTCTGGTGCTTAGTTAACTAACTTTTAGTTTATCTGCTGTGACTTTTGTTTTACACTTTCTGCATGTACACACACTTAGTACTTGTCATTAGGGTGCGTGACCCGTGTTGTCAGCATCCCGGTGTCATGATTCCCGCCCTTTTTACAAGTGGGAGTCAAGGCGCCACAAATGTAGTCACAGAAACTTCACACAAGTGACTAAAAGATGTGGTTTTCGACACCCCCTCTTTTTTATAGGTACAAAAAGCTTCTTGCACAAGCCAAGCTCATTTTCCTGGTTGCCAAGTGGCATGTCACCCTAAGGCCTCTTCCTCTTCCCCATGATTTGAGTGTGTTGGAAACACAATAGCACCTTTGGATAAGTGGTGCCTCTTCCTCTAAAACTGAAACCCCATTCCATTTTTACCCTTCATCTCATGTCTTGGTTCAATAAATCTCTTGGCAATTTGGTCTTTCATCAAGTTAAGATCTTCCTCAATCTCTTACATGTGTTGTGACGCCCCCAAATCCCCACGCACAGACCGGGGAAATCGAGACGTCCAGATGGTGACAACATGGGTCCCCATCCTATCGACGAGTGCCAAGTGTGTGTAAGCAACAAAAGTGTACGAAGAGATACGCAGCGGATAGCAAAGTCATATAACTAAGTACCAGAATTTTTCTTAATTTAATACAAAGCTTTTCAATCATACATAATAAAATATTACAAGTACAAATATTGTTTCAAAACCAAATACAAAGCATGAACTCCAACTCAATACTCCGGCGGAGCCGCATCCTCGGGCTCAGCCTCCTCCTCGATCTCTGCATCAAAATCTACGGTACCAAAAATGATGCCGCAGGTAAGTAAGATCCAAATGCCACTAGATAAACAAAAATATATTAACTCAAACAATATGCACGAAAGAATGCAATGCACATAACTCGTAATACCCATCTTTCCACGCACGCCAAAAATCCCATTTTGGCCCAAAACATATCCTTTAATCATATCCTCTCTATTATCCCAGACAATGGCCTAAAAACCAATCTCGCCATCTTCCTAGTAAATGGCCCAATAACCAATCCATTAGAGCACTGTAGGCGGGAATCGCAGGCGGGACTCTACCACCATCCCTGCTTACCACCATCCCTACTCACCACCGTAGGCGGGATTCACAGGCGGGATTCTACCACCGTCCCTGCTTACCACCGTCCCTACTCACCACCGTAGGCGGGATTCACAGGCGGGATTCTAACACCGTCCCTGCTTACCACCGTCCCTACTCATGCTCCTAACTCAAACCAGTCAAACCAATCGTTCACATATATCATGAATCATTTCTCGCTCACAAACCCAGTTTTCATTCACAAACAATGTACATGCATGCAACTACACGAAAACCGGGTTTTCCCTTTTTTTAAACATGCAAACGTGTGCAATACACAATGCAAATATCAAGGCATACATATCTCAAACAAATATCAACATCAACCAAATCAACTCCGTCCTCAATCCATCCGACCCCCGAACTTCTCGGACTCAGTACGGAATCAACTAACCAACCAGATAATTTATTGTAAGAGCAAAATATATTTAAATCTAAAAGTAGAGTTTGGAAAATACTTACAGGGCTATATGGTATTTTTCAAAAGCTCGCGACGTTGCAAACGGCGGAGGAAAACCAACGTAACAGTGTATTTTACACTGTGGCCGTGGGTAATAAATTACCCACTTTCGAACGGGGACAAACCAAGACACGAAATTGATAGGGAATGGCCTTGAGATATTTAGGAAGCTAAAGGAAGTGAGCTTTGGCCGTGGGTGGGGGTGGAAACAGCGGTGGAAGTGCAAAAAGGGGCTGATCGGAGTTGAGCTCGTGCGAGCTGCTCCGGCAACGGATCGGGGCCGAAATTAGGTGGGTTAGGACGGCAAGAGGTAGGGGAAGAAGCTGTGAAGAGATGGTGGCCGGAGGTGGTGCGACGGCGCCAGAAAGGGTGAAAAACCGTGCAGCTTGGAGGAGCTCGCGGTGGCTAACGGTGGCTCGGATGGAGGTGAAATTTGGTGGGGATGTTCACCGGTGAGAGGGGAAGAAATCTGGGTGGGTGGTGTAGGCCACGCCGCTGGCAAGTGGCGGTTCTAGGCGGAGAAAGAAATCAACAACAGGGGCGAAAACAGGGCAGGGGCAGCAACTTCCGGGGGCTTGTGGCGGCTAACGGCTGGTCCGATGGCTCTGAAAATTGGTGGGGATGAACTCTGGTGGGAGGGGAAGAGAATGGAGGGGGTGGTGTACGACACCTCCACCGAAGGGAGAGCACGGGGAGAGAGAGAGAGAGCAGAACGGAAAAAGAAGAAGAAAAAGAAAGAAAAGAAAGAAAAAGGAAGGAAAAGAAGAAAAGAAAACGGAAAAGGAAAAAAGAAAAGAAACGAGGTCCAATCCTCACTTCCGGGATCCAAAAACTGTTTCGCCGAAAACGATATTAAAAACATAAAACGACTAAAATAAATTAAACACAACATCAAATAAAATAAAAACCAATTAAAACACATTAATTTAAAATAATTAAACCCATATATTAAATAAACTAAAAACATTCCTTCATTGAAAATACACATAGAAGCGGGTCATCACATCCTCCCCTCCTTAAAACAAATTTTGTCCTCGAAATTTTGCAAGACCAAACACCAACTTGAAACAAGCCATATAATTCCACATAAAACCAACTGCAACCAAGATTAAGAACGTACCGTCATTACTCAAACAAGTAGGGGTACTGCTCCCTCATGTCCGCTACTCGCTCCCAAGAGAAATCTTGAGCTAACGGATTTCCCCAGGCCACCTTAACCAAAGGTATCGTCTTGGACCTCAACTGTTGCTCCTTCCAATCCATGATCTGCGACGGAACAACCTCATAAGTAAGGTCCGGTTGCAACTGAATACTCTCTGGGTCGACAAAGCGTGGCTCTTGTTGACCAAAACTCTTCTTCAAGGATGACACGTGAAAGACATCATGAAATCCCCAAAATAATCTGGCAAAGCAACTCTATAAGCAACGGACCCTATCTTCTCCAAAATCTGGAAAGGGCCGACATACCTCGGATCCAGTTTCCTCTTTTTACCAAAACGCTTAACTCCTCTTGTTGAACCTAAGGTTTCAAGTTTTGTGTAATTATATATTTACACATGGATTTTAATGATAACAAATGAATTCAAAGAATGAAGGAGTCTCAAAGTAACAGCCCGCTAAAATTATCAGTTTTGGATTCTTTCCCGACAGCAATCACATCTCTCTCATCTTAACCCTCTATCTTTAGTTATTTATGTTTAACATAGTTGATTTGGTTGGCTGTAGACTGTGTAGTTAGTGTTTGTGGAGTTCGCTGCGTAGTTGTGAAACGAAGTGTGGTTGTGAAGTGTTAGGCTTGATTTTGTAGTTTTGTGGACTGTGCTGTGAAGTATAGGCGTGAGATGGATGCCGTAGATGTGATACGGCGGGTTGTGTGAAGAGAATACGCGTGTAGCGTATTCTGTGTAATGCAGCGACGCGCCGCGCGACATGCGCTGTAGTGATGTGGGTCGTAGAAGGAAGGGAGTACGCATGTAGTGTACTCCGTGTGGTATGGCGATGCATCGTGTGATGTGCATCGTGTTGATGAGTGTTGTAGCGAAGGAAGTACGCGTAGCGCGTACTCCGTGTCGCGTAGCGATGCACCGTGAGACGTGTATCGCAGTGATGGGTTTTGTAGTGTGAATGGAAGAGAGTTCACGTGAGTGTACTCTGTACTAAGTCGTGATACACCGGATGGCGTGTCACGAAGGGTTGAATGGCGTAGCAGAGAAGTGTGGAGCGTATGGTGTAATGTTGGGAAACTGTATGACAGTGTCCCGAAGCAGTGATGATATGGATTATAGTCCGGGATGACTGGTGTCATCTTGTGGTTGACTATGGCTAAGAGTATATGGATTGAGAAATGAGTTGTTTGTTTGGTTGTTATTGATAATTTTAATGAACTTGTTTTAGTGCAAAGGCTTTCTGAAGTCAATTTATCTCTTCCGAGTATAGTGAAACCTCAAGTTGGCCGTGGTGTTGCAAGTGCTTACAATATGGCAATTGAGTTCAGAAGTGAAAATCTTAAGGACTTGAGTGTTCCTCTTCCAGCTGTTGTGCAGTTCCTCGTGTTCGCGCTCTATTCTCATAGAACGCGACGATCGAGGTAAGTTAGCCTCTAACTTACTATCAGTTTATTGTGTATGTGTGATGGGTAAGAGAACTATAATTTATGTATGTATGTTCTCGTATATGCCATGTCATGCTATGTCATTACATGTTTATCTGCTATGTATGATTTAATCTCTCATGAATAATTATCTGTTACATAATCTTTTCTGTCATACAATATTGTATGTTATAAGTATGCCATGTTAAGTATGCCATAAGATACATGTATGCCATTAAATGTTTATGATTAAATCATATTGTGCCATTTACAAGCATACGCCATGTTAGAAAAGTATATGATATTAAATAATATCTCATGCATTAAGAAAGATAAGACATGTTATGTTACGTATAATACGTGGGGCCACAACAACTGTGGAGTACGTATTATATTTTATGTTACGTATAATGCGTGGGTCCACAACAACTGTGGAGTACGTATTATATTTTATGTTACGTTATAATGCGTGGGGCCACAACAACTGTGGAGTACGTATTATATTTTATGTTACTTATAATGCGTGGGGCCACAACAACTGTGGAGTACGTATTATATTTTATGTTACTTATAATGCGTGGGGCCACAACAACTGTGGAGTACGTATTATATTTTATGTTACTATAATGCGTGGGGCCACAACAACTGTGGAGTACGTATTATATTTTATGTTACTTATAATGCGTGGGGCCACAACAATTGTGGAGTACGTATTATATTTTATGTTACTTATAATGCGTGGGGCCACAACAACTGTGGAGTACGTATTATATTTTATGTTACTTATAATGCGTGGGGCCACAACAACTGTGGAGTACGTATTATATTTTATGTTACTTATAATGCGTGGGGCCACAACAACTGTGGAGTACGTATTATATTTTATGTTACTTATAATGCGTGGGGCCACAACAACTGTGGAGTACGTATTATATTTTATGTTACGTATAATGCGTGGGGCCACAANTGGGTGGGGGTGGAAACGGCGGTGGAAGTGCAAAAAGGGGCTGATCGGAGTTGAGCTCGTGCGAGCTGCTCCGGCAACGGATCGGGGCCAAAATTAGGTGGGTTAGGACGGCAAGAGGTAGGGGAAGAAGCTGTGAAGAGATGGTGGCCGGAGGTGGTGCGACGGCGCCAGAAAGGGTGAAAAACCTTGCAGCTTGGAGGAGCTCGCGGTGGCTAACGGTGGCTCGGATGAAGGTGAAATTTGGTGGGGATGTTCACCGGTGAGAGGGGAAGAAATCTGGGTGGGTGGTGTAGGCCACGCCGCTGGCAAGTGGCGGTTCTAGGCGGAGAAAGAAATCAACAACAGGGGCGAAAACAGGGCAGGGGCAGCAACTTCCGGGGGCTTGTGGCGGCTAACGGCTGGTCCGATGGCTCTGAAAATTGGTGGGGATGAACTCTGGTGGGAGGGGAAGAGAATGGAGGGGGTGGTGTACGACACCTCCACCGAAGGGAGAGCACGGGGAGAGAGAGAGAGAGCAGAACGGAAAAAGAAGAAGAAAAAGAAAGAAAAGAAAGAAAAAGGAAGGAAAAGAAGAAAAGAAAACGGAAAAGGAAAAAAGAAAAGAAACGAGGTCCAATCCTCACTTCCGGGATCCAAAAACTGTTTCGCCGAAAACGATATTAAAAACATAAAACGACTAAAATAAATTAAACACAACATCAAATAAAATAAAAACCAATTAAAACACATTAATTTAAAATAATTAAACCCATATATTAAATAAACTAAAAACATTCCTTCATTGAAAATACACATAGAAGCGGGTCATCACATCCTCCCCTCCTTAAAACAAATTTTGTCCTCGAAATTTTGCAAGACCAAACACCAACTTGAAACAAGCCATATAATTTCACATAAAACCAACTGCAACCAAGATTAAGAACGTACCGTCATTACTCAAACAAGTAGGGGTACTGCTCCCTCATGTCCGCTACTCGCTCCCAAGAGAAATCTTGAGCTAACGGATTTCCCCAGGCCACCTTAACCAAAGGTATCGTCTTGGACCTCAACTGTTGCTCCTTCCAATCCATGATCTGCGATGGAACAACCTCATAAGTAAGGTCCAGTTGCAACTGAATACTCTCTGGGTCGACAAAGCGTGGCTCTTGTTGACCAAAACTCTTCTTCAAGGATGACACGTGAAAGACATCATGAACATCCCTAAAATAATCTGGCAAAGCAACTCTATAAGCAATGGACCCTATCTTCTCCAAAATCTGGAAAGGGCCGACATACCTCGGATCCAGTTTCCTCTTTTTACCAAAACGCTTAACTCCTCTTGTTGAACCTAAGGTTTCAAGTTTTGTGTAATTATATATTTACACATGGATTTTAATGATAACAAATGAATTCAAAGAATGAAGGAGTCTCAAAGTAACAGCCCGCTAAAATTATCAGTTTTGGATTCTTTCCCGACAGCAATCACATCTCTCTCATCTTAACCCTCTATCTTTAGTTATTTATGTTTAACATAGTTGATTTGGTTGGCTGTAGACTGTGTAGTTAGTGTTTGTGGAGTTCGCTGCGTAGTTGTCAAACGAAGTGTGGTTGTGAAGTGTTAGGCTTGATTTTGTAGTTTTGTGGACTGTGCTGTGAAGTATAGGAGTGAGATGAATGCCGTAGCTGTGATACGGCGGGTTG
>QGSO01005170.1:0-16365 GCA_011037825.1 Carya cathayensis | reverse complement strand
GATTTACAAATTGAAACAGATGCCTTGCTTGTTGTTCAAGAACTGCAAAAAGAGGATTTCTCATCAATTTTGTGGGGAAGTGTAGTTCAAGATATCAAATCATTACTTAACAGGCAACCATCATGGAAAGTGCATCATAAAGGGAGGGAAGCTAATGGAGTAGCTCATGCTTTGGCCCGATTTGCATGGAATCTCAATGATATAGTTATTTGGTGGGATTCAATCCTGGAGTGTATTTCCCAAGCTATGTGGGCAGATTTATCTTTGTAATGTTTTGATATTTTCTTATTTGAATAAAGTGCAATTGGTTATAAAAAAAAAAAAAAAAAAAAAGAGAATCGGTTTGCATGGAAAACATTGAAATCTAAACATGCATGCTTTTGACTTGAATCATACTTACTAGATCCTTGATTTACATGCAATAAATATTGAAATAAATCAACCATATACCCCACATCATAATTCTAACTTACCCTAAGCATCAATTCTAACATGTCATAGCAAATAATCCATAAATGAGTCATCAAACCCAAGAGCTTCTAAATCATGCTTAAAATTATATTCTTGCATGTCCGCCAACAATCCAACTATGGCCAAAGTCATAAATCTTCAAAAATCACATCTAAATTCTCAAATCAAATCTTTAATAACAAGATTTACAAAAATTAAAACCATAGAAACAAGATTCTAGGGCTAAAATCACAAACTAAACCAAACAAAAACTCTTTTTGACTGATGGATTTCTATCACTCCGTAGATCATACAAAACCATTTTATAAAAACCTGACATGCTTTGAAGCAAACCATAACTTGCATAAAAATCATGTGGTCACTTTATAGCACCGAGATCTATACCACTTCTCATCAAAAAACACAAAACTTTCACGCTTCATCAACAAACATCCAAACCAAACCCTTCCACCATCAACACCAATTTTCATCCAACAAATCTCCCAGAAAATTAAACGAATACTCTCCCAAGTAATCAAGACTCAATACTAAACTACAATATAAGAGATTTGAGCCAAGGGAAATACTTACAAAAGTTGAAACCAAGCAAACAAAGCTACCTTTTTTTCTCTCTCTAGCTCTCTCAATTTTTCTCATGGAAATTGAAGAAAAAAGTTGACCAAGAGTGGAGGAAATGGTAGTGGCATGGGGTGTATAAGAGGGCCAAACTCAGTAGTTGAGTGATTGACATTGAAGTTGAAGTTAGCTTGTGAAAAGGATAAGGAAAAACTTATGGAAGTGAGGGCTTGATGGGCTGGCCGAATGGTGACTTTGAGGGGCTTGTAGTTGCTTGTTTGACTTGCCATAAGTCAGATTATTTGGGGCTGAAAACTAGGTGGGAATTTAGCCAAGGGAAGGTCACTCAAGTGGGAGAAATTTTGTGGGAGAAGATTGGGAGAACTAAGTGTTTTCTATGGACTAAGACGTGTAACCAAAATGCAACCATTTGGGGTTGAAAAAGGGTTTCAGTAAGGGTTTGGTCCAATTCTAGTTTTTCTTAGTCAAATAAAATTACCAAGGTGTAAGAGAGTAGATGAAGGTGTAAGAACATGTACTTGAGTGGATGATTACTTGTGGAAGTGGCTTAACCAAGTGGGAAAACACTTAGTCACAAACCGAGTGTGTGGTTTAGGGTTTGGTTACCCATTCCATTTGAGGTTTTTTGGTTGACCAAATAGTATTTCAGTAGATGGAATGGTGAATGGTGTAAGAGAAATGATGATCGGTCTTGATTGACACTCGATCACTTACACACTTGTACTCCTCTTGAGAATTGTTCATAGGATTTTCACGTGGATGGCTAACATTGTGTCATATGTCCAAAAAGGTTTTTTAATAACCCTAAGTGGATTTAGATATCCTACATGGTAATTTAACATATGTTTAAACTAGATGCCATGTGGCACTCTCTCGTAGGGTTACTATTCACCCAAAAAACTCGAGACTTTTTATTGCATCGTAAAATCCTAAATATTCACACGAGTCTAATGCTGTAATTTGTTTCATAAAATTTTACTACTAATTGCCTTAATTAAATAAAAGGGCAATTCCATCTCTATACTGGATCGAAATCCGAATACACTAACAGGCTAAAACCTAATCGATCGATCAACTGATGAAATCCTTTTGGAATTTTATGACATTACTAAAGTCTAAAGAAATTCATCTATTGAATTTTATTCGGTTTGTGATACCCCATATATAAGCTAGGGCGAGGAGGTCATGTTTGGTCTCTTTTGGGCCTAAGTAAATATAGGATTAATAGGCTTAGGGTTAATATAGTTGGAACTTGATTGCTACAAGAGACCCGCTTGGTACAAGAGAACCTATCATATTAGGGTTCAGCAAGCCTAATCATTGATATCAGATGAAGTAAGGTTTGATTGAAGGAAAGGAGAAGAGGCACACAACATGACACCATCCATGCCCAACAACGCCACTAGGCACTCATGCACAAGATGGCTCATCTCTTAATTTTTGAAGGTTTTGTAATCATGTGAGATCTTGAAAATTATCATCTAAGAATAATAAAGAAAGTGCATCTCGAGATTGGCAAAAAGGGGGGAGATACTCGACAACAACAAGAAGGTGACATTTGGCAACTAAGCATGTGTGTCCCTTGAGTTTTCAAAAAGAATCTAATGATGGGAAGCATGGAAGGTTTGACTAACCAAGAGGAGGTACCACATGGCAACCATGCATGGATGTTTTTATACATTTTCAAGGAAAAAATAATGATGGGAGGATGGGTGTAAAAGAGAAGTTTCAGTGATGGCAGAGCATAGGGATGTTGGCGGTTCGGTCCGATGTTGGATCAAAATTTTCGATCCATCATTTTTCCTAGACCGGACCAGACCAAACATCTATAAGCACTGGACCGGACCGGCAGCTATTGATTCAGTCGGTCCAATCCAATTTTTTTTATTTTCTTTTTTTACCCAAATAATTAATAAAAAAATTATTTAAATTAATAAATTAAAATTAAATGAATTATTAATATAGATTATGTAACTAACTCATTAAAAAAATATTTTATATGGTCAATGATAATATATTAGATGAAAATTACATCATTAACTTATATAATTACTATATAAAAATAATATATTAAATTATTAAAAATATTTTTAAAATATATGTAAGAATTCAGTCCAGTCCAGTCAAGTCAAAAATTTATTGATCCTGGGACCGGATCGAATGGTTTCGGTCCACATTTTTTAGGACCGGGACCATACCAAATTGTTTCAATCCAATCCAGTCCAATCGAGTCCCGTCGGCTTTTTTTGTCCGAACTGACCGATGATCACCCCTAATAGAGCATGCCACTTGGTGCCTTACTCATGAGAGACTCTTTGATTTCCAAAGAGAATATTCATGAAGAAGACATTGACGAATTTTGGCTAGTGCCACTTGGCACCCATGCAAGGTGTTTTTACATGACAAATAGCATGACATATATTAACTTGATGTGACTTGAGTAACTTGATGTGACTTGACAAATAGTATGACATATATTAATATGAATTGAACTGACATTAAATGAATTAAACTGATGAAACCTAAATCTGAATGTGACATAACATGACTTGAACTGAACGTGAAATAACTTGAATTGAATTTGAACTAAACTAAAACTTAACAAAAACTGAATGTGAACTAAACATGAACTGAGTATGAAACTCTGACGATCAGAATGATTTCACTAGCTATTTCGTTAAGAGTAACTAACAATCATAAATAATTACTCCATGAGTATTTTAAATTAAATACCCTAACAATCAGAATTATTACACTAAGAGTATTTTAAATAAGAATAATTATGTCATAAGCATTTGAGTAAAAATATTCAAACAATTAAAATAATTACGCCAAAAGTACCATGGGTGAATTATCAATGGAGATACCCTAGATGTGACATGACATAAAAAACTTCTTCTGAGACACACTCTGTACTCAAGACATGATGTGGCATGAAATAAAATGGCAAATAACATGACGTAACGTAATATGACATGTATGTGAAATGAATTACATGACATAACATGAAATAGATGAACATTTTGTGACACGCAGTAATGTATACCAAATAACATTTCCTTAGATGACGTAACATGTAACTCGTTACATGACATAATTAAAATAAAAATTATGTGACATAGTATAATGCATAACAGATAAACATTTTATCACTTAGTATAATGTGTAACATAGATACATTTCATAACATAATATAATGTATAACAGATATTCATTTAGTGACATAGTAAAGTGTGTAACAGAAATACACTTTGTAACATCATAAAATATGTAATGATATACATAGAATAACATGGCATAGCATGGCATAGATAAGAATATAAGAACATGAACAACTATTCTCTTACCAACACATACACAATATTCTAACAGTAAGTTAGAAGCTAACTTACTCATACATAACCATCTACTTGAGATAAATCATAATATGGCATAATATGACGTTTATAATAAGCACAATAACTATGGATGATGGTCTCTGACTACCATACTGACGCCGGACAGGATAGCGATTATCCTGCAGGCTAGTTCCAACAGATGATTCACAGGAGAAAATTCACCCAAAACCAGAGAGAAAAGTCTCTAGGGTTTAACGGAATATTATAAAATCAAGCAATCATGAAAATCAGTCCACAAGCCGGACTGTTATAGCCAAAAATCATGTTTATCCGAATTTTGCCAAAAATAGCAAAATCTCGAAAATCACTCTAAATTGAAATCCGAAATAAAATAAGCAATCTGCAAAAAATCCGGCCCAAATCGGATTTAAAATGACTTCCTAACTGACAAGCGAAATATTACCATAAATAGTAAAAACTAACTAAAACTAGTGATTTGGAGGGAAAAACAGCAGAATTTGAGGTTGAAAAAGAGGCACATGGAGCTATGCTTGATATGGACAGCGAGCGCGCCAAAAGGAGCTTTCCGAATTGGGGTCTTATGTGCGATTCCGACACCCGTAGCCAAAGTTATGGCCAAAAGACTGAAACGCACTCAAAACGGCCCCAATGAAGAACATATCACAATCAATTCCCGCCTTTGCGCTGATCTGCCAACTCATGGTATCTCAGCGCCATCAAGGTGCACTCTGACAGCTCAGCATCATCTGTCTCAGATCCCCCTGCATCAGTCGCCCCAGGTTGGAAAGAACTCGTCCTCGAGTTCAGAGTAGTGTCATCAGAATCCACAAAACAAGGACTTAGGTGCTTCACATTAAAGACATCAGAAGTCTTCAAGTGACTGGGAAGGCGCAACCTGTAAGCGTTATCATCGACCTTCTGCACGACCTCACAAGGTCCAATCTTCCGATCCTTAAGCTTATTATACTCGCCAACAGGAAAACGATCACGAGTTAATACAGCCCAAACAAAATCACCAACATCAAAAAGTACCTGACGACGATGACTGTCAACCCAAGTCTTGTACTTGGTATTGCTCTCATGAATGGTCTGTTTCACTTGCTCATGGATACCCCGAAGATACTCTGCCATCTCATCTGCTTTAGGACTGAAACGTCCTATACGTGGAATAGGGGCTAAGTCCAGCACCCCGGATGGGTTCTGACCATAGACAATCTCAAATGGGCTTAAACCTGTGGTTCTGTTTTTCGATCTGTTGTAGGCAAATTCTGCTTGAGGCAATGCCAAATCCCACTGCTTCGGCTTCGTTCCTGCCAAACACCTCAAAAGGTTGCCCAAACTCCGGTTCACCACCTCGGTCTGGCCATCCGTTTGGGGGTTGTAGGCGCTGCTAAAATTCAACTGCGTTCCCAGTTTCCCCCACAGGCTCTTCCAGAAATGACTGATGAACTTGGTATCACGATCTGAAGTGATGGATCGAGGAACACCATGTAAACGCACAATCTCCCTGAAATAAAGATGGGCAATCCGGACAGCATCCATAGTCTTCCTGCAAGCTACAAAATGGGCCATCTTGGAAAACCTGTCAACCACAACAAAGATAGAATCCGAGGCCCTTTGGGTGCGGGGTAAGCCCAATACAAAATCCATGCTGACATCGAACCAAGGAGCTTCAGGAACAGGTAAGGGAGTGTACAAGCCCGCGTTGGTGAGAACTCCCTTAGACCGCTGGCACACATAACAACGGTCCACATAATGGGCCACATCACTAGTCAACTTGGGCCAATAAAAGTCAGAAGAGATAAGGGCCAAGGTCTTATCTCGGCCAAAGTGTCCCTCATTATGAAGCTCACTTATAATTTGCTGCCTCAATGAACAATCTGGAATGCACAACTGTAATCCACAAAACAGATATCCATTATGCAAAACAAAATCATGACGGTGACCCTCAGTTACCTCCTGAAATATCCTTCCAAAGGAAGGATCAGCTGCATACATATCTGTGAACGTCTCAAAGCCTGCAACTTTGGTACTCATGGTGGTGAGGAGTAAGGTACGACGGCTCAGGGCATCTGCGACGCGGTTCAGACTCCCTGCTTGGTGCCTAAGCGTAAAGGTGAATTCTTGCAAGTACGCCACCCACTTGGCATGACGTCTACTCAGCTTGTGTTGGCCATTGATGTACTTCAGGGCCTCATGATCGGTAAACAGAATAAACTCCTTCTGTACTAGGTAGTGACGCCAATGCTTCAGGGACTGAACTATGGCATAGAACTCCAGGTCATAAGTGGAATAATTTTTCTTTGATCCTAATAGCTTCTCACTGAAAAAAGCAACCGGACGACCTGCCTGACTCAGAACACCACCAATGCCAACGCCAGATGCATCACAATTTACCTCAAACACTTTGTCAAAATCAGGAAGTGCCAAAACTGGTGCCTCGGTCATCTTCTGGTTGACCAGTTGAAAATTGGCCTCTGCCTCCTCAGACCACTGGAAATCACGCCCCTTGAGGCACTCTGTGATAGGGGCAATCAGAGTACTGAAATTTCTAATGAACCGGCGGTAGAAAGATGCCAATCCATGGAAACTTCGGATGTCATGTAAGGTCCTTGGTCTGGGCCACTCCGAGACTGCATCTATCTTTGACTGATCTGCATGAACACCATCAGTAGACACAACAAAACCAAAAAAAGTCACAGAAGTAGTGAAGAAAGAACACTTCTTCTGATTGACAAACAGGCACTCTGTTTTTAGCATCTCAAAAACAGCACGGAGGTGATCGAAGTGTGAAGCCCATGTCGGACTATAAATGAGGATATCATCGAAGTAAACTACAACGAATTTCCCCATAAAAGGCCGCAAGACCTGATGCATAAATCTCATGAACGTGCTGGGCGCATTGGATAGCCCAAAAGGCATGACCATCCACTCATACAACCCTTGTGGCGTTTTAAACGCCGTCTTCCACTCATCTCCAGGCCTTATTCTGATCTGGTGGTATCCGCTTTTAAGGTCAATTTTTGAGAAGACTTTAGAACCGGATAGCTGATCCAACATATCATCCAGACGGGGAATTGGAAACCGGTACTTCATTGTAATTCTGTTGATCGCTCGGCTGTCAACACACATACGCCAAGAACCATCTTTCTTTGGCACTAGCAGGGCAGGGACTGCACATGGGCTCATACTCTCTCGGATATAGCCCCTCTCCAATAACTCTACGACCTGTCGCTACAACTCTTCAGCCTCCTTGGGACTGAGGCGATATGCTGGTCGATTTGGCAAACTTGACCCAGGAACAAGGTCAATTTGATGCTGAATATCCCTCATAGGCGGTAGCCCAGGAGGAAGATCCTCTGGCATCAAGTCAGAGAATTCTGCTAGCAGCCGCTGCACCTCTACTGGTAAATCTGTATCCACGTCTACTGCACTCAAGGTAGTAAAGCATAGACCACGCCTCCATGCTCAATCTCATCTAAAAACCTGGACATGGAAAGCAGGTTAGTATTATTGGTTACCGGGGTAGGAGTGAGTCCTTCCTGCCGGGGCGCCAACACAATCTTTTTTCCCTTGATGTTAAGGGAATATGTATTCTTCCGTCCATCATGAATGACACTGCGATCATACTGCCAAGGTCGACCCAACAATACATGACGCGCATCCATAGACACAACATCACACCAGGCATTATCGAAATATTTTCTACCAATTGAAAAAGACACGAGGCATCGCCTATCAACTGTTACCTCACTGCCTTTATTTAGCCATGACAACTTGTATGGCTTAGGATGACGGTCTGTCTTCAACTGCAATTTCTGGACAACCTCCTCGGACACTACATTCTCACAACTGCCGCTGTCAATGATCATTTTGCAGACTTTATCTGCAACTGTGCAGGTCGTGTGGAAAATATTGGTTCTCAACCAATCGTCCCCTGAATCTCCCTTGGGAGTCAGTAGACTCTTGCGAACGACCAGAGTCTCATGACCATCTCCATACAGCACATCATCAGTCTCATCATCGTCATACACGGGCTCGCCAATCTCCTCAGTCTCGTCTACCGCGTTTTCCTCAATCAACAAATTTTTGCCCTTTTGATTAGCAGGCTTCCTGCAATCAGTCACCCTATGCCCTTGTTCACCACAAAGAAAACATCTAATAGTAGGGTTAGAATTACCCTGCGGTGGCTGCTGGACAGGACGGGAATCCTGAGGGTGAACTGGCCGACTGTTGTGATCGCTCCTGATCACCGGTCTCCTGTTTTGCTGTTTTTCAACAGCAAGTGCACTCTGGTAGGCTTCCGAAACATTCCACAGCGAATGAAGGCTGAGGACATCTTGCAAGGGCTGGCGCAAACCCCCCAAATACCGCGCCACCATCTGCTCCTCCGTCTCAAATAAATCGTTCCGTGCGACCAATTGGTAAAACTCCTCCGTGTAATCATCGACTGATTGCGCGCCCTGCCTCAACGCATGAAGTCGCTGAAACAAGGTTTGCGTGTAGCCGAAGGGAAGGAAGTGACCCTTCATCTTCTCCCAATCAGTGATCTTGGCCTTGCCCTGCCTGTCTCGTGAACGTCGCAACTGCTCCCACCACGCAGATGCTCTGCCCTTGAGTTTGATGGCGATCAGTTTCACTTTCACACGATCGGGGACTTCCTTATAATCAAAAATACGCTCCACTTCATTAATCCAATCCACGAATCCCTCGGCCTGTAACGTACCGGAAAACTCAGGCAAATCGACCCGAAAACCGAGGTCTCCGTGACGCTCCTCCCGACCACGGTGCTCCCGGAATAGAGCACGATTGTGATATGGGTTTTCGAAAGCGGAATTAGAATCGTGATCAGAGGCCTCACGATCCTCGAAATCCTGCGCTGCCAGGCGCTGGGTTAATTCTGCGACTTGCCTCTGCAAATCCTCAATCATCGCATCCTGAACGCTGCGATCACGGCGTTGGGCTTCCTCATTCGGAACCTGCCCACGACGACCACGACCACGACCTCCAGCCATTGAAACTGGTGAAATTTCCCAGGAAGATGTTGAAGCTCTGATACCAACTGACGCCGGACAGGATAGCGATTATCCTGCAGGCTAGTTCCAACAGATGATTCACAGGAGAAAATTCACCCAAAACCAGAGAGAAAAGTCTCTAGGGTTTAACGGAATATTATAAAATCAAGCAATCATCAAAATCAGTCCACAAGCCGGACTGTTATAGCCAAAAATCGTGTTTATCCGAATTTTGCCAAAAATAGCAAAATCTTGGAAATCACTCTAAATTGAAATCCGAAATAAAATAAGCAATCTGCAAAAAATCCGGCCCAAATCGGATTTAAAATGACTTCCTAACTGACAAGCGAAATATTACCATAAATAGTAAAAACTAACTAAAACTAGTGATTCGGAGGGGAAAACAGCAGAATTTGAGGTTGAAAAAGAGGCACATGGAGCTATGCTTGATATGGACAACGTGCGCGCCAAAAGGAGCTTTCCGAATTGGGGTCTTATGTGCGATTCCGACACCCGTAGCCAAAGTTATGATCAAAAGACTGAAACGCACTCAAAACGGCCCCAATGAGGAACATATCACAATCAATTCCCGCCTTTGCGCTGATCTGCCAACTCATGATATCTCAGCGCCATCAAGGTGCAATCTGACAGCTCAGCATCATCTGTCTCGAATCCTCCTGCATCACATACATACACAATTATCCTTAAAGTAACTTAGAGGGTAACTTATAGTGAGTGTAGCGTAAAGAAATAAAATGCTTGAATTAACAGGAAACTTTAAAGAGACATTTCTAAACATTAAAAACTCCTCACTAACAATTTCAAAATATAAAAATACTGACTTAGAGTAAAAATACCATTTTACCCCTTTACTTGTGAAAAAATGACTATTTTACCCTTAACTTAAGGATGTCACATCCTAACTCCAAAACTCACCAAAATTTACATTCGTCATGTAAGTTTTATCCTAATTCAAAATATCTAATTAGAAAAATTAAAACACATCACAACTAGGTCAAACATGCATAGGCCGAAATACGTATAGGCCAAATCTCTTATTTTTCTTGCAGTTCTTTCAAACATCATTTCTCATGCTTAAACATAAATATGTAACATAAAAAAATCATATAATATGCTCAAATAACATACTACAACTAACAAAAATTTCATCATAGAAATCACAAATTTCATTAATACAAAACTTCAAGTATATCACCTTAAGCACAATCCTTGATGTTCAAGGTTTTATCCCTTTTCAACATAGCTCTAAGAACTCCAAAATTCCAATAAAATACTCTCAATACATTCATAACACATTCCTAAGAATTATCATGCTTTAAATCATCAACCAAAGCCACAAAAAGCTACAAAATCACACTTAACACAATCAGTTTCCACCCTTTCAGGCTATGTGTTTTGGTTTTGATCAAACCATTAGATCCAAAACTTCCATGAAGTAAATCATCAATAAATAACATCATGTGATTCATATTCAAGTCCTAAAATAGATCTAACCATCAAACCTAATATCACATCGCAAAAATTGCGTAAAAACATATATCTACCCGAGAACCTCAAATACAAGACCTATCCAGGCCCTCCATACATAAAAATTCTTATCTTTAAAATCAACACCAAAAATCCTAAAAATAAAATTTTAACATGTAGATAAAATTCTTAGAAACATCATATGTGAATATCAAATCCATTGGAGCATTCTTGCACCCCAAAGACCTATGCTTATTTAAAATAGAATCTGTTTTCAACTTTTTATATCTATTCAAAACTCTGGTAACAAACTTAAAACATGCAACGAATCTTAATCAAACTTGTATATTGGTATGCTAACTATAGACCATAAAAATATCAGACCAATATCTTGTCAAGAAAACCACTAAAAAATTAAAGAGTCACACACTATCCAAACTATCACCCACAATGCCCTCTCCATGCTTAAACCAACTTTTCAGCCATAAATGACCTCTAACATTAATGTAAAACAAACCAAAAGAAACTAAATTTCAAGGGTACTTTGTGAGAAACCACTTATGATAGCTTCAAACAAGTTGAGCAAGGTAAGCTAGAGAAACTATTCGAGAGCTCCTTTGGTTTTCTCTCGAAGAAAAGGCTTGAAAAGTGACCAAATGTAAGGGGAATGGACAAAGTTGAACTAAAGCATCTTTAAAAGTGTTAGGAGATGTGTGAAATACATTTTGAGTGATGGGGTGTCGGCCAAAACCATGGGTAAAACCAATGGGCAACAATGCATGGTTTTCAGCCAAGGAAGCTTCCATGTGAAGGGTGGTGGTGAGGTGACTTTTGGCATTACCATCGACAACTATTTGGAGCTGATTTTGAAAGTGAAATACCTGCCATGGCAAGGGGGAAACTACCTCCACAAGCCTTGCCTTGATAGCTCAATTTTGTGGGCCTTAATGGGCCAAATGGGCTTCCATTTAGGGTTGGGGTTTGGGTTGCTATCAAGCCCAAATCAAAATTTCCTTGGATCAATAAAATTACCAATGTTGAGAAGAATAAATAATGATATAATAACATAACTTTGAGTGCTTAATAGCATACAGAAATGATTTAATCAAGTGGTTAAACATTAAGCCAAAATTGGATTCAATTAGCGTTTGGATGCAAATTTTTGGGGTTTGGGGAAACCATTTGGGGTTTCGGTTTACTCCAAGATTTTTATATTTCAATTGGATTCCAAGTGTTTAGGATTTAAATAGGGTTGAAACCCTCTTTGGTTGGGCACAAATTAGATGGTTGGATGAAATAGTATTTGGCTTAGGTGGCAAAATCACAAAACTTGATTTTCCTTCACATTTCCATTGCATGGTTCCTTTTGGTGCCAAGTGTCCAATACTATTCATTAGGTGTGGTTAAGATATTTCCAAGTTTCCAAATAAAAACTTTTCTACTCTAATTTGGACATTCTACATTGTGATCTTAAAAAAACTGGACTAAATGCCGCATGCGCTTACACTGGGGTCATTGTTCACTCCAAGATTGGTGAAAATAACTTTGTAACATAAAATCTTAAATATTCTTATGAAACTAGGAGCATTCTTCATTTCATGAAATTCAACTCTAAAGTGACTTGAACAATTTAAAACACGTTGTTGAACACATGTTGTCCAGAAAATGAAAATCGTTTTATTACAGCATAAAATCTTAAATATTCATCTGAGAGTAATGGCATAGACCATTTCTCATTCTCATACTCCTAAGTACCTCAAATAAAATAAAATAAAAATCATTTCTGGCATCATAATGAGTAGTAAGACTGACTATGCTAACAGACTAAAACCTGTACAATTGATCGATTTATGAAACCTTATCTAGACTTTCATGAGGTTTCTAAAGCCTAAAAAAATTCATCTGTTGAATTTCTGGCTAGCTGTTACATTTTTCCCGCAAACCAATTAAGCAAGAAAAGGCACCAAATGCCAAAGGCCTGTGGCCTGATTGGCATAACCCCCAGCCTCCAAAATGGAGGTATAGAGTTTGAAACCCCCCCTCCCCCAAATGTAAAAAAAGAAAAGAAAAAAAAAAAAAAAGGCACCAACTTTACTAAGGCGAGAAATGCCAGTGCAAAAGGTGAGATACAAGCCTAAGGTGAACAACGGTCACAAACAAGACCCATACGGATGTAAGGGCTTTCCAGGATAGCATGGAAATGTTCAAAAGACAGCAGTGTCATACGCAAAGACATATCATCTAAAAAGTCACTTTTGGAGTAAGTGTATGGAAGGAAAATTACAACTTTACAGACCAAATCATCTAAACCTAGAGGTATGGTCCAATGTCACATGGGTGACCCTTAATCAAGGAGGGACTGTGAACTAGGCTAAAGACAAGCTGTAGGAAAATGCGTGCCTTCTCTTGTCAATCTGTCTCTATCATCTTGCTGATTCGACTACTAAAACTGAAAGGCTCTATTCAAGCATGTCTGGAGTCCAAAGTATGTCTGAAGGACACCTGACATTTTTGCCCTATAAAAGGGAGATGGACAAGGAAGAAAATCTCACTTTTGAGGTCGTAAGCATTGGCGTTTCTTTAGAGTTAGAGGCTTCAAAGAAAGCAAGTGGCTTTAAAGAGAGCAATGATGAGAATAGCATTAGCACCACCATAGTATTCTTAATATTGTTGAGGTAGGTTAGCTTCTAAGACAATATTGGGAATGTAGGGTAAATGTTGTGCGTAGGTTGTGAGATTTGGCCTTCATATTCTGTAACTTTTTTATAACAGTCCTAAATTCCGCTTAGGATTGAACAGACTCTGAAACGTCTGGATATGCAACACAAGGTTTCATGCCCCTATTCATGACAATAAAATATGCAATGCACCTAGCATGCATCTAAGAGTATGCAGTATAAGCAACGGATAATTTTTTTATTTTGAATAAATAATATTGTACCAGAACTATATCCCAAATTATAACATGCTTCCTAACTTCATAGATTAATAACTGTACTATTAAACTTGTCCATCATGACTATAACATAAGTAAGTATTGAAGACGGCACTCCATAAGTACAATACTGAATAACATAACTGTTGTGCTAACTCATTGTACCGCTCATGCAACTCGAGTAAGATAGCTAAAATCCTATCTATAAACTGGAGAATTAAAACCAAAATCTCCTCGTCATCGCATTGGGGCCTACCGACCTCATCCAACCTGTCCTCAACTAGTTCTCCATATCCTAGCACATAGTCTACTATTCCAGGTGGAATGATAATTAGGACTACCAAGTGAGATTTGATTACAAAGCTCAACAAGTCAACTACTAACATGATAGTAAAATGGCATGAATGCATCGTGACATGAACATAAATGTGCGTAATGTGACTAGACAAATAGAATGACATGATTAGATATGAAGGTGACCTGAACTGAAAGCTAACATGAACTGAGCATGAACTTGGAATCTTATTCAAAATGAACATGGTTAATTAAACATGAACATGTGGATGCTACATAAGCCCTCTTGAGCCGTTTGCTCATACTTGTACTACATCACATCATAGGCATCTGTGTCAACTGTGAGTACATAATGATAACTAAACTAATTAAAGCCAAGAAATATGAGGTTAGCACCGCCGGTGTTGGCTGCTTGATTTCACTCTAGCAACTAATTACTTAGGTCTCATTCGAAGCCTGTTGACGATACTTTGTCAAACCAAGAAATTTCACATCAGTTTAAACACTTCAGCGTGGACAATGGGGTTTCACTACGATAATACGTCATCTTAGCACTTGGGGTCCTGATAAAATATAAGACTCCACTAAATTGAAATTATTTTTTGTGACATACTCTATGCGTAAGACATGACATGATGTGCAACAAGAAACGTGTAAAAGATGACATAGCATAACATAGCATGCAACATATAAGCATGCACTTGGAATAATTCACAATGCATGACATATTAGAACATTTATAATAATCCTAAATGACAAGAAAATGACATTTATGGGGTTATCATGTATATACAAAAATACACTGGGAGTAAATTAGATGCTAACTTACAGTGATTGTAGTGAAACATACGTAAATAAGCTTGAACTAAAATGAGATATTTTTCTAAAGTTAGACTATCTCACTAAGACTCAAACAAACATAAAGACTTACTAACTTAGGGCTAAATTTCAAAGTTGCCCCTCTACATGTGAGAAATTTTAATTTTGCTCCTAAAATGATGCTTTTGCATACTAACTCCAAATCCTACTGAGATTTTCACTCCTCATGTAAATTTTGTCCTAAATTCAAATATAGAATCAAAAATATTTAAAATCACAACTAAACAAACCATGCTGGCCGATTCACCTATAGGCCAAAACCAAGATTTTTGTTGCATCTACACCAAACATCCACACAACAAGCTTCAACCCGATTTTTGTAACACAAAAACATCATATCCTAGGTTCTAAAATCATGAAAAGATATCAACATATACATACCATAAAATTCTAAATTCATTATAGCAACATATTTCCAAAAACATCAAGTTCTAAGTCAAATAGAACCATCTCAAGATGTTCTAGATCCTTGATTTTCATGAAATAAAACTCCAAAAAATATGATCATATAATTCACATTCAAGTTCAAACTACTTTTAAGCATCAAACCTAGCATCACATGGAAAGAATCTTATAAAAACACAACCATCAAACCAAAAGTTCCAAGTTTAAGTTCTAATCAAACCTTTGCATGTAAAGCATGCTTCCAGTTAAACCAACTAAGAACTCTTAACACATAAATGAATTGTAACAGCCCGCCAGAAATTCAACAGTGAAATTTCTATAGACTTTAGAAACCTTGTGAATACCCCATAAGTTTTCACGAATTGATCAATCGCACAAGTTTTAGTCTGTCAACATAGTCAGTGTTATCACTCACTATAGTGTCAGAAATGCGATTTTAATTGTTTGAGATAGTTAGAAGTGTCAGAATATGTTATAGTCTACACCACTAGACTCAATAGAATATTTAGGATTTTATAGTGCAATAACTCATTTTCATAATTTCGGACGAAACGGCTGTTCGAAATAGTGAATTTATTTATAGAGGCACTTCGGGGTTGAGTTTTGGTAAACGGTTTTTACTGTAGGTTAATAGGATTTTTCAGTACTAAGTTTATTGTGCATTTTTTGGAGTGAATAGTAACCTCGATAAGCGTACAAAGTGCAATGTTTTCAAAATCACATTGTGGAATGTCCAAATTAGGTTAGAGAAGTTTTATTTGGACCAAGATCTTAGCCACACATAGTGAATAGTATTAGACACTTGGCATAAAGAGGAACCATTAGATGGATTTGTGAAGGAAATCAAGGTGTAAGATCATGCCACCTAAGCAAAACCTTTTTCATCTGATCAACCAAATTGAGATAGATCAAAGAGGGTTTCTGTGACGCCCCCAAATTCCGC
>QGSO01005152.1:23724-41166 GCA_011037825.1 Carya cathayensis | reverse complement strand
TCCTCCACCGATCCAAGACATATCTCTCTGGCAACACATGAATCTTCTTCATTTGACAAACTTTAAATGCATGCCTACAAATAATGACCCTTATCTCAAACAATCCACATGTGCATTTGACATCACATTCCTCCTTGTTACAATAAACTATGTACTGAAGCGTTTTTACATGGTCATCCGTGGAAATTTGGTCCAAGACATCGAAGGTGGAAATACAACCCTGTTTGCTAATAGGTATTCTGTAACAGCTTGCTAGAAATTCAATGATGGAATTTCTATAGACTTTATAAATCTCGTGAAAACCCCATAAGTTTTCACGAATCGATCAATCGCAAAGGTTTTAGTCTGTCAACATAATCAATGTTATCACTCACTATGGTGCCAGAAATGCGATTTTAATTGTTTGAGGTAATTAGAAGTGTCAGAATACGTTATAGTCTACACCACTAGACTCAATAGAATATTTAGGATTTTATGGCCCAATAACCCATTTTCATAATTTCAGACGAAACGGCTGTTCGAAACTGTGAATTTATTTATAGGTGCACTTCGGGGTTGAGTTTTGGTAATCAGTTTTCACTGTAGGTTAATATGAATATTTAGAATTTTTTAGTGCTAGGTTTATTACGTTTTTTCTTTTTGGAGTGAATAGTAACCTCGATAAGCGTACTAAGTGCACTGTTTTCAAAATCACAATGTGGAATGTCCAAATTAGGTTAGAGAAGTTTTATTTAGACACTTGGCAAGATTTTAGCCACATATAGTGAATAGTATTAGATACTTAGCACAAAGGGGAACCATTATATGGATTTGTGAAGGAAATCAAGGTGTGAGATCATGCCACCTAAGCAAAACTTTTTTCATCTGATCAACCAAATTGAGCCAGATCAAAGCGGGGTTTCAACCCTAGTGAAACCCTAAATGGTTGGAATCCAATTGAAACCCCAAAAGTTTGGTTGAAACCAAAACCTAAACGTTTTCCCCAAACCCTAAATTGGCCTTCAAACCCTTTTCGATCCAATTTCTAGCATTGTATTTAATCACTTAATTAAATCACTTTCACATGCTATTAATTTCTCAAATTCTTGTTATGAAATCATTATCCAACCTTTTATACCTTGGAAATTTGATTGGGCCAAGAAAAATTGGATTTGGGCATGATAGCATCTCAAACCCTAACCAAACCCCCTTTAAACTCCAAATTGAAGCCCACTTGGTTGAGACCCACCAAGGCCCACGAATTTGGCCACCTTGGCAAGGATTCTTGGAGAAGTTTTTTCCCCCACATGGGAGACCATTCACTGCCCTTGGCTGCACCCAATTTGATGAGATGGAGAAACCCACCCCATCTACCTCCATAACTCACAGCTTCTGCAGGCTGTCTTTTCCCCTCTCTATTCTCCACTTCATGTCACATATCTACCTTCAATCAATGGTCATTCAGGTCCATATCTTCCCCCTACAGAAGTATTTAGTCATGCAAGTCACACTTACTTCCCTTTCATCACTTCTTCACCCCGTTCTTAGAGAGAAACCCAAAAGAGCTCTCTCGGGTAGATTTATGTATGTTTTTGCATGGAGATTTTCTACCTTTTTTAGGTTTTTCACATGATTACCCCTGCATAAAAGTTGTTCTGCTTTGAGTCTAGTTTCCGTAGATATATTATTCGTATCATTACATGGTCATTTGGTCAGTCAAAAGTATTTTTAACCATGGAAATGTCATTCTGGGCGTGAATCTGGAGAGTATGTTATGTTTTGGAGTTTTTGACCAAGCTAATGGACATATCTTGGTCCGAACATTTTATTGAGTGTTCTTAGCATATGTGTAAGAGTGTTCATTGAGGTTTTGTTGCATGACTAAAGCTTTTGATCATATATTTTCTTAGATCTAGAAACTTGAAAACTGGAAGTGGCAAAATAGTTTTTATTTGGAGAAAGTTTGAATATTTCGAGATTTGATCTTACTCTAAAGACTTTGATATTTTTATATGATGATCCTAAGTCTCTTATTTTCATGTTAGGATGTTATTTTGAAGATATTTAGTATTAGTTTCAAAGATATGATTTTTGTATGCAAGAGGATTTCGGTTAGGCCCAAGATTTGATGTTTTTGGATTAGATCCATGTTTTATTGATTTTTAGCCATGTGATTTTAATTTTGATGGTAGGATATTCTTTAGGACACATCTTTAAACCATGTGATGCTTTATTTCGAGGATCTCACTTTCTTAAGCCATTGATCAAGAGATTTATCAAAGTTAGTTGAGGAAAACGTTTCTGTTTTTGGACTAAGTGTAAAACCAAAAACTCCAAGTGTTATTTTGTGATTTTGGTGACTTTAGTTTGATGATTTAAAGTATGATTGATCTTAGGATGATGTTATGAATATGTTAGAAGTAAGATATGATTTTTTGGAATTCTTGGAGATGTTTTGATTTAGGGTCAAAGCTTGTGATTAAGTGTTTGGATCTTTTTACAAAAAGTTTGGTGTTGATTTTTAGATTTTTCTAAATGGATGTTTTAATTATAGTTTTAAACTTAGGATAGGAAGATGTTTGTTGCAAAATTTTGGTTTAAGCATGAGTTTTGAAGTTGGAAGAAATTACAACAAAAATCAAGAGAAATAGCCTATGGATGTTTCGGCCATAGTGTGTTTTCCATAGTTGTGATTTGTTTTAAATCTTTCTGAGTTAATATTTGAGTTTAGGATAAAAGTTACATGAGGAATGTAAATTTTGGAAATTTTTGGAGTTAGGATGTGAAATCCTTAAGTTAGGGGTAAAATGGTCATTTTTCCACATGTAGAGGGTAAAATGATAATTTTACTCTAAGTTAGCTTATTTTCATGTTTCTAATTGTTAGTAATTAAATTTCTAACTTTTAGAATTACCTCTTACAGTTCCTCGTGTTTCGCGCCTTATTCTCTTAGAACGCGATGATGGAAGTAAGTTAGCTTCTAACTTACTATCAGTTTAATATGTATATATGATGGGTAAGAGAACTACAATTTATGTTTGTATGTTATCATATATGTCATGCCATGCCACGTCATTTCATGTTTATCTGTTAAGCATGATTTATTCTATCACGAATATTTATCTGTTACACAATCTATTCTGTCACGTATTGCTATATGCTATAAGTATGCCATGTTAAGTATGCTATATGTTACATGTATGACATATCATGTATTATTCACCATTTTCAAGTATGTCATGTTAATTAAAGAAGTCAGATCAAGTTTATGTTAAGTCAATTTTCAGATCACGTTCAAGTTAAGTTATTTATGTTAATCACGACCCTAAGTGCTAGGATGGGGTAATATCCTAGTGGAACTCCTTTGTTCACGCTGGAGTGTCTAAATAGGTGTGAAATTCCCTAGGTTGACAAAGTACAGTCAACAGGTTACGAATGGGGCCTAATTAGCTGGTCACCGGAGCGCGCTAGGCACTAACGCCGATAGTGCCATATTTTATTTTACTTGTATTCATGGGGCCACAACAACTGTGGAGTATACACTACGTGAGACACAGCAATTGTGACACGTAGAATACGTGGGGCCACAACAACTGTGGAGTATGTATTAATGCATTCACAGCTCGTGTAGATACCTGTGTTGTGATGCGATAATCGGCAGGGACACACGGCTATAGGGGACCCGTGTAGCACCCATATGGTCACGTTATTAATTAAATCTATTGAATAAGATTCCAAATTCATGTCAAGAAATTAAGAATATGCAATCATGGTGACCCCATGAGATAAGAATAAGTTTCAGATCAAGTCCACGTTAATACAAGTTTCAAATCAAGTTCATGTTATGTTATGTTATGCTCACGTACAAGTTATGTTCATGTTCACGTTAAGTTTCAAGTTCATGTTCATATCATATTATGTTAATGTTTATGATATGTTCAAGCTCACGTTCATATTATGTTATGTTCATGTTCATGTTATGTTTCAAGTTCATGTTTCTGTCATGCTATGTTCACGTACATGTTATTTCCAAGTTCACGTTCATGTTATGTTATGTTCACGTTCACATTATGTCTCAAGTTCAAGTTTATATCATGTTATGCTCAGGTTTATGTTAAGTTCAAGTTCATATTTATGTTATGCATGTTCACGTTCATGCTATGTTTCAAATCCATGTTACATTTCAAGTTTCACGTTCATGTTATGTTGCTAGTCCATGTTATGTTTTAAGCTCAAGTTCATGTCATGTTAAGTCAAGTTCAGTTCACGTTTATGTTCAGGTTATGTCATGCTATATGTCAAGTTATGCTATGCTTATTTACGACTTTATTTATGCATTTATGTTTTTACTGTCATGCATGCATCTTTAACCTGTGTGGGAGTTTTCTGTTAACTTACTGAAATTTGTAATCAAATCTCACCGTGGTAGTCCCAACTACCATTCCCCCCAAATGGTAGGCGATGTGTCAGGATTAGAGCAGGGAGCAGACATTCGTAGACTGAAGGAGGTTGACTAGACGCCACAGACACGACGCGAAGCTTACAACTTCCATAGTTAGTTTTTGAACAGTATTCTGGCCTCGTTAGTCGAGTTACTCGACGAACTTCCTCAATAGTGTATTTTGGTAATGTAAATATGGAGTTTGGTCTCCTATGTTTTTGAGGTTATAGTCTTCTAAGACTCATACTGAAATCGTGGATGTTTATTTTGTTAAGTATGCTTGGATTACGATTTAACTATTTGGGATATTATAAGTTTGGTGCATAGTATTGCTCAAGAAAAAAAAAATTATCCGCTGCAAATATTGCATAATGCTAGATGCATGTTAGGAACATTGCATCTTATATGTCATGAACGGGGGCAGGTAACCATGTGTTGCATGTCTTGACGTTTCAAATGTCCGTTTAATCCCAAGCGGAATTTGAGGGTGTCACATATGCAATTACAACAAATCATCCCCCACATCTCTTTTTGGACCTCTTTAAACTTCGCATTTGTATACACCACTTGAAATTGTTTCTAAATGTGGAATGGGGATATACATGGGATGGTTTGGTTGCATGAATTGAAATTAGCTGTCGTTTCCACTTTTACTTTCTTCCTTAGAGCATTGTCAAATTGATCGATAATTTCTTTTAACATTGTACCAGAATGCACAAATCCAATGAAAAAAACATTCATGCTTTCAAACCATTGTGTAGTACTCATACCAGCCGAAAATACACCCTTCAAGTAAACTGGTATCTAGAATGATCTCTCAGTGTACAACCCTTGCAGCCATGCATTATCACCAAGGTTATACTTCTGAATTAGTTCCTCCCACTTATCCTAAAATTATGCATAGGTATGCGAATCATATAAGGCACTCTGAATGGTAGTTTACAACCCTGCGTTGAATTGGAAGTGGGATCCCAATTTTTCTGGTAGTTTCTGCATGACATGCCATAGACAATATCTATGGCGAGTTTGCGGGAATTCCATCGCAATAGCACTCTTCATTGCCCGGTCTTGGTCTGCTATGATTGCTTTTGGAGCTCGACCATCCATGTAGTCCAACCATGCTCAGAACAACCACATAAAAGTACTTATATCCTCGATTGAAATCCAGCCAACCTCTAACAGCATAGATTTCCCATGATGGTTTACCCCAACAAAGGGAGCAAAAGGCATACCGTACCTATTGGTTAGGTACGTCGTATCGAAGGTGATCGCATCTTTGAAATACTCGTACACTTCTCGACTACGTACATCAGCCCAGAACACATTTCTAAGTTGCAACTCATCATCCAGATCCATCACAGAAACAAAGCCATCATTCATCTTTCTCATCCTCTTAAAGTAATGATTAAGTGCATCGCCACCTCCTTTACCCAACTTCAAGTGTCTAGCTTTGTCAATAAAATTTTGACAATCTTTTTCTTGAAATTCAAGATTCTCGAACCCCCCCGCATCAACAACAAGTGCTCCAAAATTTTTGTTCATTCGAATACCTGCTTTGTCATTCAAATTAAGCATTCTTTGACTATATTTATCTAAATACTTGTGACTTCTAAAAAATCTAGACTTCTATGGGCTGATGGTACTATGATTGTGAGTATTCTCAGCAGTGGTCAAAACCCATACACCCCTTTTGTCCAAGTGAGCATTTACCTTTGTCTTACAGTCCGCTTTAATTGTTGGTCTTGGCTTTGAGATATTACTGTGGCTCGGATGGTACTTGCCGCCACGTGCACACCCAATTGTTACATACTTCGCTTTCCTAGATGTGTCTCTCTTCATCCTTTGTGTGATTACACCAAAACCCTGTTGCTTGGCATAGCGCTTATAATATGCTAGAAGCTCTTTATCAGTGGCAAACTCCATACCAGGTTTTGGCTCATCAACTCGTTCATCATCATCCGATATGTCATTTGTCACCTCGGCATCTACCTCTTTATTTACGTCCAACGAAGTTTCTGAAAATGAAAATATATGTTTTGTATTATAATTTATATTATATGCACTGGATGTATACTAATTGAAATAAGTGTTTCATACCATTAGTCAAGCGACAACTCTGATCAATCGTGTGTGATGTACCTCCAAGATTCTTTTCATTGTCAGCACCCAATGGCAAAGGCATAGTTGATGATTCACTTGCTAGTTAGGGAGTCTTTTCAGATCTTGTTGACTCCTCCAAATTACTCAACGAAGGGTATGGAGTAGTTTGGTGCATAGTATTGCTAAAAAAAAATTATCCGCTGCGAATATTGCATAATACTATATGCATGTTAGGAACATTACATCTTATATGTCATGAATGGGGGCAGGTAACCATGTGTTACATGTCCCGACGCTTCAGATGTCTGTTCGATCCCAAGCGGAATCTGGGGGCAGCACAGGGTGGTATCAGAGCAATACGTCTCTGGGTTATAAATCCACATGTCCTTAGGAAATGCACCAAATACTAGGCTTGGAATTTTAGTCTTCATTAGGCTTGAATTTGTTGAAGTATAAGAGATAGTACGTGGTTTTTATAAGTGTACTTGTGTGTTTTGAGAAGTGACACATGACTCTTGGTAGGATACCTTGGAACCCTAATAGAGACATCAATCAGTAAAATTAGAATCCCCCGATGGATGGAGGATTAGTTGAAGTTGTACGCCTGTTGACTGACATGCTTAGACATCAGCAACAGCAACAAGTGCACTTACCCATTACATCGTAAGCTATCACTCAAGAAGGCACAGATGCTGACTCCCTAGGAATTGAAGGAGCTGGCGTCATCACTAGTATTTTACTAGGACCTCTATATTGTTAAGCTTAGTTAAATTTGATTGGATTGCAATTGATGGTATTAGTGCATTACTATTATTTTGGGTAATGATAAGTTATTGAGGTTTGTAACTTGTATGCTGTTGTATTTAAGTGAGTCCCTGTTGTTGGTGATTGTGGTTTTGCACGAGAGTTCAGTTCTGAAGCCGAATTGTTACCCAGTTGATAAGAGTAAAAAAATTCTCATTAGGAGTATTATTGTTCATACCAGTGTAGAGAGTATGCCTTTTAGTAGTACGGGGAAGGGTATTAAAGGTTGAGGAATTGTATTCTATGTGTTTGGAGTTTGTTTTGATTTTGAGGATGCAATGGAATTTGTGTTTGGAAGAGTAAAGTGTTTTGAGGAAAGTGTTGGCCTTAGTAGGATTCACTTATGATAGTAGTTTTATCTTGCGGCAATTATATGGTTTTTTTGTGAAGCACTGTGTTTGTGGAGACATAGATTACCCTTATATTGGAGACAAGTATATGGAGAGTAAAATCTTGGTCTTAAGGACTTACATGAACACTAGGAACATATCATTCTATTTAGAGTCAGAATAAGATGCAGCTCATGATGGATAGATGAGCTATGCCAATCATAAGAGAGAAAACCTTGAGTTTAGGTTAATAGCTGATTGTTTATCAAGGTGTCACCTAGAAGGAGGAATGATTCATTTTAATTATGAAGGAGTAAACTAGTCCTGGGCTGACAGGTTTCCCTGAGGAAATAGAGAAAGTAAATTCAATTGTGTATGGATTAAATTCTTCCAAATCGAATTTCATGAATACTTGAAGTTTTAGATTTAAAGAGTATGCTGGTATGACTTGACCTACTTTGTGGAAGGATTTCAGTACAAATTGATGATTTGAGCAGTAAGGAGAGTAGTGATTTCACTTAAGCAAGGGTTCAGTATCCTAGAAGGTTAGTCTAGAACTTGTTAAGATTAGGCAGTAACCTTTGTGAACGTTATATTCTTCTTTTATACCATGTGACCGTTATAGATAAGATTAGTGTGGACCACGAGAGGAAGGAGTTACCTCATGAAGAATGTTACCTGCTGCTTCACTCGACTACGTGGTTAGACTCGGGATAGCTTCAAAGCGAGAATAACACGGGATGGAGCTGAGTCCAACAGAGCAGCAGAAGAGCACGCTGTAGCTGCCAACACTGAGCCCGCAACATCATGATCATCTATGTCATCAACTCACCATAGACGTTTGCTAATAGAGGGTCAGGAGCCAGAAACGGTGATGAAGAGTTCGTGCAGCCCCCGACCAAGGTCATTTCGACATGTGGTCGATGATTAAGAGGACAACGTGTTCTACTACTTACCCCAACACGCCATGCCGTTGGACATCGATGCACCTCTACCAGATACGACTAGTGAAGATACATCCAGTGATGGACAGTAGTTTTGGTAAGCAAAATCTTCTATTGAGTGTGTTTTATGTTTGTACTTGCGTCGATTTCGAGGATGAAATCTTTTTTTTAGGAGGGGAGGATGTAACAGCCAGCTAGAAATTCAATGGTAGAATTTCTATAGACTTGAGGAACCTCGTGAAAACTCTGTAAGTTTTCACGAATCGGCTAATCGCAAAGGTTTTAGTCTGTCAACATAATCAGTGTTATCACTAACTATGGTGCCAGAAATGCGATTTTAATCGTTTGAGGTAGTTAGAAGTGTCAGAATATGTTATGGTCTGCACCATTAGACTCAATATAATATTTAGGATTTTAGGGCCCAATAATCCATTTTCATAATTTCGGACGAAACGGCTGTTGGAAACTATGAATTTATTTATAGGGGCACTTTGGGGTTGAGTTTTGGTAAACGATTT
This sequence comes from Carya cathayensis, assembly GCA_011037825.1. Lineage (NCBI taxonomy): Eukaryota > Viridiplantae > Streptophyta > Magnoliopsida > Fagales > Juglandaceae > Carya > Carya cathayensis. The sequence goes on along the minus strand of QGSO01005152.1, from coordinate 32,051 downwards.
TCACTGCAGGTTAATATGATTATTTAGAATTCTTTTATACTAAGTTTATTACGCTTTTTTGGAGTAAATAGTAACCTCGATAAGCGTACTAAGTGCAGAGTTTTCAAAATCACAGTGTGGAATGTCCAAATTAGGTTAGAGAAGTTTTATTTGGACACTTGGCAAGATTTTAGCCACACATAGCGAATAGTATTAGATACTTGGCACAAAGAGGAACCATTAGCTAGATTTGTGAAGGAAATCAAGGTATGAGATCATGCCACCTAAGCAAAACCCTTTTCATCTGAACAACCAATTGAGCCAGATCAAAGAGGGTTTCAACCCTTGTGAAACCCTAAATGGTTGTAATCCAATTGAAACCCCAAAAACTTGGTTGAAACTGAAACCCTAAACGGTTTCCCCAAACCCTAAAGTTGGCCTTCAAACCCTTTTTGATCCAATTTCTAGCATTGTGTTTAATCACTTGATTAAATCACTTCCATATGCTATTAACTTCTCAAATTCTTGTAATGACATCATTATCTAAACTTTTAAACCCTAGAAATTTGATTGGGCCGAGAAAAATTGGATTTGAGCTAGCATCTCAAACCCTAACCAAACCCCCTTTAAACCCCAAATTGAAATCCACTTGGTTGAGGCCCACCAAGACCCACGAATTTGGCCACCTTGGCAAGGCTTCTTGGAGAAGTTTCCTCCCCCACATGGCAGATCATCCACTGCCCTTGGCTGCACCCAACAGTGCCTTGATGAGATGGAGAAACCCACCCAATCAACCTCCATACCTCACAGCTTTTGCAGGCAGTCCTTTTCCCTCTTTATTCTCCACTTTATGTCACATAACTACCTCCAATAATTGGCCATTAAAGTCCATATCTTCCCCCTCTAGAAGTATAGAGTCGTGCAAGACACACTTATTTCCCTTTAGTCACTTCTTCACCCCATTCTTAGAGAGAAACCCAAAAGAGCTATCTCGGGCAGATTTCTATGTCTTTTTGCATGGAGATGTTTGACCCTTTGTAAGTATTTTCACATGATAACTCCTTCATAAAAGTTATTCCTCTTTGAGTATAGTTTCCTTAGATATATTATTAGTATAATTACATGGTTATTTGGTTGGTCAAAAGTATTTTTAACTATGAAACGGTCATTCTGGGCGTGAATCTGGAGAGTATGTTATGTTTTTTGTAGTTTTTGACCAAGCTAATGGACATATCTTGGTCCGAACATTTTATGGAGTGTTGTTAGCATGTGTTTAAGAGTTTTCATTGAGGTTTTGTTACATGACTAAAGCTTTTGATGGTAGATTTTCTTAGATCTAGAAACTTGAAAACTTGAAGTGGCAAAACAGTTTTTATTTGGAGAAAGCTTGAATATTTCAAAGTCTGATCTTACTATAAAGGCTTTGATATTTTTCTATGATGATCCTAAGTATCTTATTTTCATGTTAGGATATTATTTCGAAGATATTTAGTATCAGTTTTAAAGATTTGATTTTTCTATGCAAGAGGATGTCGGTTAGGCCTAAGATTTAATTTTTTGAGTTAGATCCATGTTTGATTGAGTTTTAGCCATGTGATTTTAAGTTTGATGATTGGATCTTCTTTAATAAACATTTTTAAAGCATGTTATGCTTTATTTCAAAGTTCTCACCTTTTAAACCCTTGATCAAGAGATTTATCGAATATAGTTGAGGAACAATTTTCTGTTTTTGGACTAAGTGTAAAACCAAAAACTCCAAGTGTAATTGTGATTTTGGTGAATTTAGTTTGATGATTTAAAGCATGGTTGATCTTAGGATGATGTTATGAATATGTTAGAAGTAAGATTTGATTTTTTGGAATTCTTGGAGATGTTTTGATTTAGGGTTAAAGCTTGTGATTCAAGTGTTTGGATCTTTTACAAAACGTTCGGTGTTGATTATTAGCTTTTCTAAATGGATGTTTTAAGTATGGTTTTAAACTTAGGATAGGAAGATGTTTGTTGCAAAATTTTGGTTTAAGCATGAGTTTTGAAGTTGGAAGGAATTGCAACAAAAATAAGAGAAATGAGCTATGGATGTTTCGGCTATAGTGTGCTTTTCTTAATTGTGTTTTGTTTTAAATGTTTCTAACTTGATATTTGTGTTTAGGACAAAATTTTCATGAGGAATGTAAATTTTGAAATTTTTTGGAGTTAGCATGTGAAATTCTTAAGTTAGGGGTAAAATGGTCATTTTCCCACATGTAGAGGGTAAAATGGTAATTTTACTCTAAGTTAGCTTTTTTCATATTTCAAATTGTTAGTAATTAAATTTTTAACTTTTAGAATACCCTCTTACAGTTCCTCGTGTTTCGTGCTTTATTCTTGTAGAACGCGACGATCGAGGTAAGTTAGCTTCTAACTTACTATCAGTTTACTGTGTAAGTATGATGGGTAAGGGAATTACAATTTATGTATGTATGTTATCATATATGTCATGTCATGCCACGTCATTACATGTTTATTTGCTATGCATGATTTATTCTGTCACGAATATTTATCTGTTACACAATCTATTCTGTCACGTATTGCTATATGTTATAAGTATGCCATGTTAAGTATGCCACATGTTACATGTATGTCATATCATGTAATATTCATCATTACAAGTATGTCATGTTAAGTAAAGAAGTCAGATCAAGTTTATGTTAAGTCAAGTTTCAGATCACGTTGATGTTAAGTTATTCATGTCAATCACGACCCTAAGTACTAGGATGGGGTAATATCCTTGTGGAACTCCTTTGTTTACGCTGGAGTGTCTAAATAGGTATGAAATTCCCTGGGTTGACGAAGTATAATCAACAAGTTGCGAATGGGGCCTAATTAGCTGGTCACCGGAGCGGGCCAGGCACTAACGCCGATGGTGACATATTTTATTTTTACATGTGTTCACAGCAAGTGTGTTACAAACGATTCATGGGGCCATAACAACTGTGGAGCATACACTACGTGAGACACAGTAATTGTAACACGTAGAATACGTGGGGCTACAACAACTGTGGAGTACGTATTAACGCACTCACAGCTGGTGTAGATACCTGTGTTGTGATACGGTAATCGGCAGGGACACACGGCTCAAGGGGACCCGTGTAGCACCCATATGGTCATGTTATTAATTAAGTCAATTGAACAAGAGTCCATGTTTATGTCAAGAAGTTAAGAATAAGCAATCATGGTTGACCCCATGAGATAAGAATAAGTTTCAGATCAAGCTTATGTTATGTTATGTTATGTTCATGTTCACGTTAAGTTTCAAGTTCATGTTCATATAATGTTATGTTCACATTTATGTTATGTTCAAACTCACGTTTATGTTATAATATGTTCATGTTCACGTTATGTTTCAAGTTTACGTTCATGTCATGTTATATTCACGTACATGTTATGTTCAAGTTCACGTTCATATTATGTTATGTTCATGTTTACATTATGCCTGAAGTTCACGTTTATGTCATGTTTTGCTAAGGTTTATGTTAAATTCAAGTTCATGTTTATGTTATGTATGTTTACATGCATGATATGATTCAAGTCTATGTTATGTTTCAAGTTCACGTTCATGTTATGTTGCTAGTCCATGTTATATTATAAGTTCAAATTCATGTCATGTCAAGCCAAGTTCAGTTCACGTTTCAGTTCAGGTTATGTCAGTTATGCCATGCTATATGTCAAGTTATGCTATGCTTACTTACGACTTTAATTATGCATTCATGCTTTTACTGCCATTCATGCATCATTAACCTGTGTGGGAGTTTCTTGTTAACTTACTAAGATTTGTAATCAAATCTCACCGTGGTAGTCCCAACTACCATTCCCCCCGAATGGTAGAAGATGTGTCAGGATCAGAGCGGGGAGCAGACATTGGTAGATTGAAGGAGGTTGACTAGACGCCGCAGACATGACGCGGAGCTTACAACTTCCCTAGTTAGTTTTTGGATAGTTTTCTGGCCTCTTTAGTCGAGTTACACGAGTTACTCGACGAACTTCCTCAATAGTGTTTTTGGTAATATAAATATGGTGTCTTGCCTCCCATATTTTTGAGATTACAGTCTTCTGAGACTCGTACTGAAATCGTAGATGTTTATTTTGTTAAGTATGCTTGGATTATGATTTTACTATTTGGGATATTATAAGTTTGGTGCATAATATTGTTAAAAAAAAAAATTATCCGCTGTGAATATTGCATAATGCTAGATGCATGTTAGGAACATTGCATCTTATATGTCATGAACGGGGTCAAGTAACCATGTGTTGCATGTCCCGACGCTTCAGATGTCCGTTCGATCCCAAGTAGAATCTGGGGGCGTCACACAATATATGATTAGTACTCGAATGATCTTGAATGAAAAGAAGAAAAGAACAAATAAATATTGCCACCATAAATGAGATCCCCACGTAGAATCGAACAATAACTGATTTTTGAGAGATTCTCCAACCATTTGGAAGCCAAGAAATTTACTGGGCATAAGAAAAACAAGAAAAAAAAAGATTTCAGGAATAACAAAGAAAGAGAAAACCTATGTGAGTTGAAAGTGGACGCGAGAGGAATGTGGATGCAAGCTGAATACAATGGGTCAATCGTTCTCGTTAACGGTCCCAGGCGGTGGCAGACGTGAAGGCTAGTGGAGGAAGAACGTGGGGTGAGGGGGGGGGGGAGGGAAAAGAATTTCGCGGGAGAGGGAAAAAAATTTGAAATGCACACATTCAGACAGATTTTGGTATTTACTATTTAGGGCATTTAATTAAAATTATTAAAAAAAACACGTCACTAGTTTCATGTGGTGTATGGGGGAAGGGGGCAGATAAGTAGAACGTCTCTATACCAATATGTTTTTAAATATGCATGCATAGGTTTTTTGAAAAATTGTGACCAACCGATGTGAGTTTTGCAAGTTTGTGACCACGTGTTCCACAAGGGTGAATCGATGAGAAAGAGTTGCATGCTCATGTGAAATCCATCAAGGAAAAGCATGTCCAACAAGCAATAAGCAGCAGTACTAACAGCACCGAACCAATCATCCGCAGCAACCCAAGATCATCAGTTTGATGAAGATGAAAGATCATCGTCTAGTTTCGGTACTCTAGTAGATGAAAACAAATGTCTCAAGACAGCGAACTTGGACTTGAATTCTGAGCTTATAAGCATGCTAGATCGCAACTTCATCCATGCTGGAACGCAAGCAGGCACCTTTGCCACACCGGCCATGGCAATTTGCAACATCTGCACAATTTCATCTTTGATATTTTGAAACCTCATCAACTCGATCGCCGTCAAAGATCTCCACTGTCCATTCCTCCCTAACAATAGACTAGACCCACCTCGAAAGATCAACCAAGTCGTTATGCCCTGGCAACTGGAGTGGAGCTTTTTCGGTTAGCAGCTCAAGACTAATGCATACGGGAATTGTTTAATTAACTGAATCGATCCATCAAGTTCGGAAGACAGGTGAAACCTTCTAAAAACCAAAAGCCAATGAAACGGTTCAAGTATTTCAGGTCGAGAAGAAAAGTGAATCCGAGTCGGGTGCACGGCTTTTTTGTTCAGGCCTAGAAATAAATTGTCCCAACCATTAATTGCAACAAATTACTAAACTCGTTGCAAATGATTTTTTATTTTATTTTCCAGCACATTAGAAAACTCGTAACAAATTATAAACTTGTTGCAACTATGAATAGACTACTAATATTGATCTTGACAATAAGCTCTAATTGAACTACTAGTATTGATTTTTTAGGATAAAACTATATGCCAACTTACAGGAATTCCAATATGCATGGTATGTGCATATACTACAATAACATCATGATTACAATATTCCTCCAAAGCTTATAAACTTAAACACATTTGTGCACATCGACATCAATTTATTTGTAACCATCATCAACATGCATTGCAATGCTATTGCACCATCAATCATTCCAAACATATAAACTTAAATACATATGTTGCACAAGCTCTAGTTGAGGCAATAATTATTTAAGTATAGTCTATTGCACAAGCACAACCTATAATGACATCAATTTTAGTCATTACTTAGCACAATACATTGCTAAATCACTTTTGCATGAACCTTGATTACAATGACATCCATTACAATATCAAATCATTATTTTCAATTAGGCCAGTGTAATCAGTAGGATGCCTGTTAGTCCGTGTAGGAGCCATGATGTATTGACATGGAGATGTTCAGGCAATGGGAAATTCTTAGTGAGGAGTGCCTATCACTTACAAGGCACAATGATGGAAGATAGGAAGGGGCAAGCTTCAACTCAGAACCATCTATCGAGCTTTTGGAAGCAAATTTGGGGAATTAAAGTACCACAAGCAACTAAGTCATTTCTGTGGAGAGCAGCTAGGGAATCACTGCCTACGAATCTGAATTTATACAAGAGGAAGGTGGGGGAGTCTCCCCTCTGTCCAATCTGCTCAAACTTACCTGAAACAATTACTCATGCCATTTGGACTTGCTCAGCTGCCCAAGACATTTGGTCTATGAGCTCAAGAAGGATTCAAAAGCTCAGTATTCAAAGTGATTTTTCGCAGAGGTAATGAAGCCCCTTTTAAACCATCTATCTCCTATTGAACTCAGAGAAGTAGCAGTTACTACAAGGGCAATATGGCACAGAAGGAACTCTTGGTTATTTAAACAAGTTTTCCACACACCTCAACAGATAACCAAACTGGTCCATAAAGAATTGATAGCAATTGGCCAGTGGCTCGATAATGGGGGTAAATCTTCTAAGATACAGAAGGAACATAGGACTAAATGGACTGCACCCCCACCAGATTTCTTCAAGGCCAATTGGGATGCAGCCGTGGACAAAGAGAATTCCAAGATAGGAGTTGATGTGATCATTAGAGACTCAGGTGGTCTTATCATAGCTTCCTTGTGCTCTTCCATCTCCTTAAGTCCTGACCCTTTACTTGGTGAAGCAGTAGCAGCCCTTAGAGCAATTTCTTTGTGTCTTGAACTAGGCCTGCATCAGATCATGCTAGAAGGATATTCCATTGCAATGGTTCAGGCAGTCCAAATTAAGGAGGATAACTGGAGTCCTGCTGGTTTGGTGGTTAGAGACATTAAACTCATATTATCACAAGTTCAGTCTTGGTCTATCCATCATATATCGAGGACAGCCAATGTAATAGTGCTCTAGCGAAATTTGCTTTAAAATGTTCTGAGGAACATGTTTTTATGGAGGATTACCCTCATTGTATCCAACATCTGTTTTAATGAAACGTAACTTTTCCCTTAAAAAAAAAAATCATTATTTTCAAAAATCATACAAAAACATTAATATACTAATATTAGTTTGAAGGGTTGTTGCATACTAATATACATTTTGTCTTAACCTAACTTCTTGCTAATTCTGAATCCTTACAGGCTAGTGAGTACAACTATTGCCACCTCACATTTACACTGTGCAACAAAATGAATTTTTAACAACTTCCAACTTTAGAAACCCATACCTAACATAAACTTTCACTTGCATAACAAAATATACATGCATCCTCTTTTGAAATACCTAAAGGCCAAACATGCCCCACAAAAAATAAGGTTATGCTCGAAACTATATTTTCATCGATACCAAAATAAACTATTCATGTCTATGTACTTATATATATTTACCTCTATAATCAAAAGCATGTATGTGTCTCAACCAGCCTATGGATCCATTCTGGTTTCTCTCTGATACTTCATCTCTATGAATGCTGAACCTCATGTTTGTGATACCCTGTATTTTAATGTATTTTTATTGAAGGATTATTTTAATTGATTTAAAATATTAATTCTTTTGTTTTAAATTTATCGGATTTCTCGTTGGATTTATTTTATGATTTTTAAGTTGTGAAAATTATTTTGATATGCATTCTTGTTATTAATTATTGTTTTGTATTTAAATTTCTCTTTAATTTAAATTAGTTTATTATTGGATTTTATTATTTTATTTTTCTAAAACACTGCGTTTAAATTATTTTATTTAAATTTTCCGTTTTGAAATCTTTTTCGTTGGATCCATTTTGAGACCCAGATTGAACAAGACTGTACCTTGTTTCTTTCCTTTCTTTTTTCTTTTTTTTTTTTTGCTTTTTCTCCTCCCTATTTCTCCCCCAGCCCACGCGTGACCCAACATTCTTCTCTTCTGTCCGTTTCCTTCTCCTCCACCCAGCCCCACCATGCGCCGTTGTTTGGTGACACTGCCTAGCCCACCAACTCCCCCACACTCCGATGACTTCCCCCACCCTAACCTCCCTTCCCCGCTCTCTCTCTCTCTCTCTCTCTCTCTCTCTCTCTCTCTCTCCCTTCTCCCTG
>QGSO01005152.1:0-14031 GCA_011037825.1 Carya cathayensis | reverse complement strand
TTTTTCCCCGAATGGTAGGCGATGTGTCAGGTTCAGAACAAGGAGCAAATACCGATAGGCTGGAGGATGTTGACTAGACGCCGCAGATGCGATGCAGAGTTTTCAGCTTCTATAGTTAGTTTCTTTTGGGACAGTATTCTAACCTTGTTAATTGAGTTACGCGAGTTACTCGATGAACTGGTTCAATAAGTGTATTTTGGTACTGTAATATAGAGTCTAGTCACCATGTTTTGAGATTACAGTCTTCTGAGACCCGTACTGTAATCGTGGTTATTTATTTTAGTATGCATGGATTATGTTTTAATTCTTTGAGATGTTATAAGTTCGGTGCATAGTATAAAAAAAAAAAAAAAGAATTATCCGCTGCGAATATTGCATAATGCTAGATGCATGTTAGGAACATTGCATCCTATATGTCATGTACGGGGGCAGGTAACCTTGTGTTACATGTCCCGACGCTTCAGATGTCCGTTCTATCCCAAGCGGAATTTGGGGGCGTCACAGATAGAGTCTCGCATGTGATTCCTGCCTACGGTGCACGTGATAGGGATGGTGGTAAGTAAGGATGGTGGTAGAGTCCCGCCTGCGATTTCCACCTACAGTGTTAATTGGATATTTGGGCCAGTTTCTGGAAAAATGGTAAATGATATTTTTAATGAATTTGGTTTTTGGGCCAAAATGGGATTTTGGCGTGCGTTAGAAAATATTCATTTATGGGGGAAAATGATTCTCTGTCATCATGAGTATGCATATTGTTATTGCATTAATGTATTTTTATCTTGCGGACTGTTTGGTCTATTACTTACATGCAGTACCGTTTCTTGGTGCTGTAGATTTTGATGCAGATGAGAATGCAGAGCCTGAGGATGCGGCTCCCCAGGGGGAGTGATCGGGGATCACTTTCTCATGGGTTGGGATTCATTTCCCGCTTTTGGTTATTGTAATTGGTTTGTATTATATTTATATTGGATAACTGTATAACTTTTTAAGGCATTTTATTTTGGAATTCTGTATTGTAACAAATTTTGGTACTTAGTTGATTTACTTTAATTATCTGTTGTGTTATTTTTGTTGTACACGTGTTACATGTGAACAAACTTAGCACTTGTCGTTAGGGTGTGTGACCCGGGTTGTCATCATCTGACGGCTTGATTTCCACGTGTCCATACATGGGAGTTGGGGGCATAACAATGTTCATCCGTTCTTCATATAGCCTCTGACTCTCTATGACTACTTCCAACCCTCTTATGATTTGCTCGCACTTCTTTTTGTACATTTCAACTTGTTGCAGTAGATTGTTCACTAAAGGAGATCACATTGAAGGTTTAGGGATGATTAAAAGGCGCAATTCATGCAAACCCAGATCTGTGCCCTAATATTTCGTTGAATACCTCTTTTGCAACATCTTTATCCATTCTAGTGGGGTCTCTCTCTTTCCATAAAGATACTTTTTCATTCTATCATATAAATAATAATACTCTTCATACCATAAGTTAATATTATATATCACAAATTAACTCTACACAAATACAAATAAACCAAATAATAGTATTGTTGCTTTCATAGTTTTCTTCACTGAGCTCTATCACAAATGTCTCAATCTTGCGAGGCCATTGGGATAACTTATAGAAATCTACTAAGTTTTACGTTTCCTCCCACTGCAAAGTAAATAATAACTTTATACTCTTAATGTATGGTATACAATGACTTACTAGACGGATATACTATAAAAATGATCATAATATACTTACATTCATAGCAATTAACTTCACAAAAGACGTTGACCCGGCTAAGTGATTTGATTGTGCCTTCTCGTTATTCATCTTGTTTTGGTTAGATAAATTCCAAGTCATCAAATCAGTGTAAATAATATAAAACCTTAGAACGAATGATAAATCATGTGAGTTGCATATCAAAACAAGATTCACCTATGACTTGGGTTCAGATGTACAAAACCATAGCATCATTGGTGTACAAAATAGTTTGGCTATCATTCACTCGGATTTTGTACAAGGAGATAAATGTCTATTTTAACTAAGTGAATGCGTTAGGCAATGTTATTTGAAAGGCAAGTGTGATACCCTATTTTTACGTGCGTTTTTACTGAATGAGTATTTTAATTTAATTAAAATATTGGTTCTTTTATTTTAAAGTATCAAATTTTAATTAGATTTATTTAGTTGTGAAATTTATTTTGTGGTGCTTTCTTAATATTAATTATTGTTTTGAGTTTAAATTGCTCTTTAATTTATTTTAGTTTGTTTTTGGATTTAAAATTTGGTTGTTAGTTTTTACTAGTTATTTATTATATTTTAGCTAGATATTGTGTTTAAATTATTTTATTCGTTTTATAGCTTTTAAAGTTGTTTTCATTGGATCAAGATTCTGGACTCCAAAGGTAAGGATTGGACCTCATTTCTTTTCCCCATCTTTTTCTTTTTCTCTTTTTTCTTTTTCTCCTTTCTCTTTCTTCTCTCTTTTTCTCCACTTTTTCCTCCGACCCTCTCTCTTCTCGTGCGAAGTCTCTCCCATCTCCCTCTCGTCATTTTCTTCTTCCGCTCAGGACTGCCGTTCGCCGCCGCCGTGTACCACACCACCCACCTAGTGTTCTTCCCCTCCAGCCAGTGATCATCTCCACCAAATTTCACCTTCATCCGAGCCGCCGTTAACCACCACAAGCTCCTCCAAGCCATGGCATCACTTTGCTCTAGCGCTACAGTCGCTCCACCTCTGGCGTCACTTTAAATCACAAGTTTTTAAAGTTGTGATTTAAAATTATTTTATTTGAAGTTTGCTATTTGAATTGTTTTATTTAATTTGACTCGATTTTTAATTGATTTGAAACTATTTCATTAAATTTGAATTTATTTGAGTTAGCTTGATTTTAATTTATTTATTTATTTATCTATTTTATTGTATGCTATTTTATTTTATTATTATTTTGATTTATTTCATGTTGTTTATTTTGTCCGAAATTTAAATGGGGTCGAAGGTTATGTTATGGCAGAAAAATGGTAAGACCAAGAAGGCCTACTGACGAGCCTCAAGACGATTTGTTGCGTGGTGATGGAAACTACGCCATAGCTCGAGCTCTAAATCGAATGACAGAATTTCTGCCGCAGCAAGGAGAGCAAAGTAGAGCGGTGTAAGCTGGATGCACCTACAAGTGCCTTTTAGCACATAGAACCCCGGCTTTCACGGGAGAAGAGGTTTCACTTCGAGCTGGAAAGTGGATTAGAGGTTTGGAAAGGACATTTGAAGTCTGTGGTTGCACTGAGGCGCAACAAGTGTTGTATGCAAGTTATTTGTTGCAAGGTATTGCTGCTGAATGGTGGGAGACAAAAAGGGAAATGCTAGTGTCGGAGTTGGGCCGTTGTGTCCTGGCAACACTTCAAAAAGGAATTTAATGATCGTTTCTTTCCAGCTTCTGTGAGGCAGCAAAAGGTAAGAGAATTTACTAGCTTGGTCCAAGGAAGCATGACCATGGAACAGTATGCCCGGAGATTTATAGAGCTTGGGCGATTTGCTACTCATCTCATTGCCATGGAGGAGATGCAGGCTGAGCATTTCCAGGAAGGTCTGCGACCAGATATACGCAGAATGGTAGTTTGCCACTGGATTACAATTTTCATGGATTTGTTGATTTGGCCACTCTTGCAGAGCGTGAGATTAGTTTGAGCATGGGCTCCCCTCAGGGTCAGAAGAGGCGGAGTTTTGCTGGTGAAGGAAGTAGTTCTGGTTCACCCCAGAAATTTGTTCAGCGGACTGAGACTCAACCACAAGCAACCTCATGAGTGCGTATGGAAGGCTGGGTGCCAGTTTGCGGAAGGTGTAATAGAGCCCATGTGGGTAAGTGCCCTTTGGGTGGGGCTCAGTGTTATAATTGTGGCCAGCATGGGCACTTTGCTCGTGAGTGTCCTAACTCAGTTCAAGGAAGCTGTGGAGGTCGTCATGGTGGAAGAACTAATCAAAAACAAGTGGTGCAAGCCCGAGTATATATTGTTACTCTTGGAGAGGTCGATGACAAGGCATTAGAGACGCACGATGCTGAAGTGATTACAGGTATGGATCTAATTTAAATTTTTTTTTTGGATTTGATGTTTGGTGTGAGTTGATTTCTTCTTTATTTTTGGATTTCATTGGTAAATGTGATTGGTTAAGGAAGAGTCTGTTTGTACGATTTTTATGCTTGCAATTTGTTTGATTCAGGTGCATCTCAATCGTTTGTGTCTTCTACTTTCGCATGGTTATGCAATCTGGTTACGGAACCTTTGCCAAAATGGTTGGTAATGACTCTCCCAAACGGTGAAGTGGTGTGGTGTTCTAAAGTTGTGTTGGGGTGTCCTTTGGATTTGGGTGGGAGGATACTTGATGCAGATTTGGTTGTGTTCAAATTGTTGGGGTTTGATATTATCCTTGGAATGGATTGGCTATATCGATATTCTGCAAGTATTAATTATAGAAGTCGAGTAATTAACTTTAAACTCCCGGATGGAGATTATTTGAAATTTGTGGGAAGTAAATTAAAGGGAAGGCCGGCAGCGATATCAGCAATTCAAGCGAAAATAGATATTGCATGTGGAGTGGATGCCTTTTTGGTCCAAGTGGTGTCTATGCCATCTGAGAAAAAGTCTCTAGTGGATATTCCGGTTGCGAAAGAATTTCCTGATGTGTTTGTGGAAGATTTGCCTGGGTTACCTCCTGTTCGCGAGTTGGAGTTTGCTATTGATTTGGAACCTGGAGCGGCTCCTGTGCACAAGGCTCCTTACCGTATGACACCAGCTGAGTTAAAAGAATTGAAGGTTCAGTTGCAAGAATTGGTAGATAAGGGGTTTATTCAGCCAAGTACTTCGCCATGGGGAGCGCCAGTGTTGTTTGTTAAGAAGAAAGATGGTATTCTCAGAATGTGCATTGACTATCGAGAACTCAATAAGGTGACTATCAAGAATAAGTACCCTCTCCCTCGGATCGACGATTTGTTTAATCAACTTCAAGGAGCAGTTGTTTTCTCGAAGATTGATTTGAGATCAGGATACTACTAGTTGCAAATAAGAGATAAGGATATACCCAAGATTGCCTTTAGATCGAGATATGGGCATCATGAGTTTAAGGTGATGCCTTTTGGGTTAGCTAATGCCCCTACAGTTTTTATGGATTTGATGAATCGGGTATTTCGACCTTATTTGGATTCTTTTTTGGTGGTTTTCATCGACGACATTTTAATTTATTCTCTAGATTTTGAAGAACATGCTTATCATCTCCATTTAGTACTTGGAAAATTAAGAGAACATTAGTTGTATGCGAAGCTTAGTAAGTGTGAATTTTGGTTGGAAGAAGTCAGATTTTTTGGATATGTAATTTCCTGAGATGGTGTGGCCATTGATCCTAGCAAGGTAGAAGCTATTTTATCATGGCAGCATCCTTCGACCGTGCATGAGATTTGGAGTTTCTTGGGACTTGCCAGATATTATCGAAGATTTGTGGAGGGATTTTCTCGATTATCCTGACCTTTCACTACTTTGACTAGAAAGAATACGGAGTTTGTTTGGTCAAACAAATGCGAGAGAAGTTTCCAAGAGTTGAAGAAGAGACTGACAATTGCACCGGTGTTGGTACTTCCAGAACCGCACAAGCCATTTGTAGTTTTCAGTGATGTATTGAAGTTTGGATTAGGATGTGTTCTTATACAGGAGGAATGAGTTGTTGCTTATGCATCTCGTTAGTTGAAGGATCATGAGAAGAATTATCCTACACATGATTTGGAATTGGCAGCGATAGTGTTTGCTCTTAAGATCTGGCGGCATTACATGTATGGAGAAGTTTGTGAAGTCTACACTGATTATAAGATTTTGAAACACTTATTTTCTTAGAAGAATCTCAATATGAGACGGAGGCAATGGCTAGAGTCAATCAGTGATTATCAATTCGAGATCAAGTATCATCCAGGGAAAGCGAATATAGTTGTAGATGCTTTGAGTCGGAAGTTGCACTTGGAAGATGAAGCCAGATCGTCAGGATTGGATTCACTACTTTGCGGGATGAGAAAGCTTCTTATTGAAAATTCACAACAAGAGGAAGTGTTATCTTCAGTTCTTGATATTCGAGTAGTAGATTTTGAGGAATTGAAGACTCTTCAAAGGAAGGACCCGAAGCTAGTAGATATTAGAAAGAGAGTCAGAAAATCTAGAGGACCTTTGCATTACAGTATGGATAAGGATGGAATTCTTCGGTTCTAAGATCGAAGAGTAATCCCCAAAGATTCAGAATTCAAGAAGCAAATTATGGCAGAAGTTCATGCGGCCCCCTATTCTGTTCATCCTGGCAGCACGAAGATGTATCGAGATTTGAAGAAAATTTATTGGTGGAAAGGGATAAAGAGGGATATCACCTTGTACATTGAGAGATGTAACACATGCCATCAAGTTAAGGCCGAACATCAAAGACCCGCTGGTATGCTTCAACCTCTCCCTATTCTTGAATGAAAATTGGGACTACATTACTATGGATTTTGTAGTGGGCTTACCGAGGACACCTAGTGGAAAGTACTCGGTTTAGGTAATTGTTGACCGGTTGACCAAGAGTGCTCATTTCTTGCCTGTTAATAATACTGATTCCTTGGAAAAGTTGACTCGTCTGTATATAAAAGAGATAGTGTAGTTGCATGAGGTACCCAAGAGTATTGTGTCAGATCGGGATCCAAGGTTCACATCCCATTTTTGGAAGAGCTTGCAGACAGCTCTGGGTACTAAATTAAAGTTTAGTACTGCATATCACCCTCAGACGGACGGTCAATCAGAGCGCACTATTCAGACCCTTGAGGATATGTTGCGGGCATGTGTTATGGAATTTCAAGGAAGTTGAAAAATTTATTTGCCGCTTATAGAATTCATTTATAATAATAGCTTCCATGCGTCTATCCAAATAGCTTCTTATGAAGCTCTTTATAAGAGGAAGTGTAGATTGCCATTGTGTTGGGATGAAGTTGGAGAGGACAAGATAATTGGACCCAAAATAATTCAGGGAATGCAAAGTCAAGTTCGGATTATAAGAGATAAAATGGCGGCAGCTCAGAGTCTTCAGAAAAGTTATGCGGATACAAGGAGGAGAGAATTATCTTTTAAGGAAGGTGATTGGGTTTATCTCAAAGTCTCTCTCATGAAAGGAGTTAAGCATTTTGGTAAAAAGAGGAAACTAGTTCCGAGATATGTTGGCCCTTTTCAGATTTTGGAGAAGGTTGGGTCCGTCGCTTATAGAATTGCCTTGCCATAATATTTTGGGGAAATTCACGATGTCTTCCATGTATCATCCTTCAAGAAGAGTTTTGGACAACAAGAGCTACGCTTTGTCAACCCAGAGCGTGTTCAGCTACAACCAGATCTTACTTAAGAGGTTGTCCCGACACAGTTTATGGATTTGAAAGAGCAAAAGTTGAGATCCAAGACGATACCTCTAGTAAAGGTGGCATGGGGAGATCCGCTAGCTCAAGATTTCTCTTGGGAGAGAGAAGCAAATATGAGAGAGCAATACCCATATTTGTTTGAGTAAATGGCGGTATGTTTCTTAAACTTGGTCTTAGTGGAATCTTGTAGCTTGTTTTAACGTTAGCGTTTGACCTTGCAAATTTTGAGGACGAAATTTATTTTAAAGGGGGGAGGATGTGATATCCCCTTTTTACGTGTGCTTTTACTAAAGGAGTATTTTAATTTAATTAAAATATTGGTTCTTTTATTTTAAATTATCAAATTTTAATTGGATTTATTTAGTTGTGAAATTTATTTTGTGGTGCTTTCTTAATATTAATTATTGTTTTGAGTTTAAATTGCTCTTTAATTTGTTTTTGGATTTAAAATTTTGTTGTTATTTTTTACTAGTTATTTATTATAGTTTAGCTAAATATTGTGTTTAACTTATTTTATTCGTTTTATAACTTTTAAAGTTGTTTTCATTAGATCAGTTTCTGGACTCCAGAGGTTAGGACTAGACCTCATTTCTTTTCCCCATCTTTTCTTTTTCTCTTTTTTCTTTTCCTCCTTTCTCTTTCTTCTCTCTTTTTCTTTCTTTTTCTCCACTTTTTCCTTTGGCTCTCTCTCCTCCCGTGCGAAGTCACTCCCCTCTCCCTCCTATCGTTTTCTTCTTCCGCCCAGGACCACCGTTCGCCTCCACCGTGTACCACACCGCCCACCTAGTTTTTTCCCCTCCGGCTGGTGATCATCCTACCAAATTTCACCTCCATCTGAGTCGCCGTTAACCACCACGAGCTTCTCCAAGCAGTGGTGTCACTTTGCTCCAGTGCCGCCATCGCTCTACCTCCGGCCACCATCTTTTCACCACTTCATCATCGATCTCTTACCGAGCTAAACCACCCATTTCCGCCTCTAATCCGTCACTGGAGCAGCCCCCACAATCTCACTTTCCGTTGTAGGCTTTTTGGCCTTCCACCCACAGACAACCATCACTTCCACTAGTTTTATAAATACCTCTAAGTCATTCCCTATCAATCCCTAGTCTTGGTTCCTCCCCATTCAAAAGTAGGTATTTTACAACCCACGACCACAGTGTTTTTACACTGTTACGTTGCTTTTTCTTCGCCTTTTTTAGCTCATTGATCCTTCAAAAATTATTATATAGCACTGTAAGTATTTTTCAAACTTCATTTTAGATTTAAATATATTATTGCTTCTACAATAATTTATGACTGGTTGGTTATTCCGGACTGAGCCCGAGGAGTTGGGGGTTGGATGGATTTGAGGACGGAGTTGTTTGTTTGTTGTTGATGTTGAGATTTGTTGGATAATTTGTGTCTTACCATTTGCATTGCATGGTGCATACATGTTCATGTATTGAATATTGAACACTGGGTTTTCACGAGTTAAATGGATTTTTGGCTGCGTGTGTATCACGACCCCAAGCCAGGATGGGGCATTATCACAGTGGATAATACTGAGTGACATCCCCTGAGTTGTCGCTGGGCGATGACCGGATTGCACGATATGGTAACGCTGTCATGTCGACTCTGTGGGGCTAGCAGGGACTAGAGGATGCCTGGTCTTGGTACACGCTGGGCGCGAGACTGGGTATCGCTTGTTTAGATATCACATGCGTGGTCGTTACCTGCTATGTGGCATAGGAGCCAGAGTGTGCAGATGATCCCTAGGGGAGATCATGGTGCATGCATTAAATTGGAACTAGTTTTGGATGATGGATATGGGCCATTTTCTGGGACATGTGGAGGTTTTATAAGAGGATTATTGTGATCCATTTTATGGAAAAATAGTGGTTTTCTTGGTTTGGGCCATTATCTGGAATAATGGCGAGGGCTTATTTTAAAGGAATTTATTGTGGGCCAAAAATGGGATTTTTGGCGTGCGTAGAAAAATGTGGATTTTTGGGACATGTGCATTTAACATCTTTTCATGCATATTGTTGAGTGTAATATGTTTTTTTATCTTGTGGTATTTGGATTATTACTTACCTGCGACACTATTTCTGGTACCGTAGATTTTGATGCAGAGGTTGAGGAGGAGGAGGAACCCAAGGAGGCAGCTCTGCCAAAGTATTGACTTGAAGTTGTTTTACGTAGGAAATTATCTTTACTTGTTTTTATGTTATGTAATTTGGATTTGAAACAATATTTTATTCTTGTAATATTTTATTACGTGTGTTTTAAGCAAGTTTGTATTTAAACAAAATTCTAGTACTTAGTTGTAAGACTTTTATTATCCGCTGCATGGTTTTATTGTACACATGTTGCATGTACACACACTTGGCACTTGGCGATAGGATGCGTGACCCGTGTTGTCATCATCCAGACGCCTCGATTTCCACATGTCCGTATGTGGGAGTTGGGGGCATCACAATAAGAGATGTGTTTAAGCCTTTAGCCAAGGTTGAAGCATGTGTAAGACTTCTCTTATATTCCACATATAGTTAATGATGGAAGGCATTGTAACTACTTTGTAGCTATAATCCGACACATTTTCAATGATTTGGGTTCTCCCGGTCCAAGATGAAATCTACCTAATAACATTACCCTGAATATTACTCTTGTTTGGATATGATTTAAGGAATTAGTTTTTGCAACAGATATATGTCGTTGATAATTAAGGAACTTTTTTTTTTTGGGCATCGGATAGTTGTTGTTGGGATGATCCAGATTTTTTTCATCCACTTTTGCAATGGAATGATGTTGTTGCTAATTGAGTGGGTATTTTTTACAACGAAAAAACGTTGTTGCTAATTGAGTGGGTATTTTTTACAACGAAGAGAAGTCGCTCGTAATTGAGGAATTGATGTTTGTAATTGGGAGAAGTAATTGCTAACTGAGTGGATATTTTTTGTGACGAACATATTTGTCAGTAATATAAGGAAAATAGACTAACTGCAATAATAATTTTGCAAAAATATTTCATTAAAATTGTAAGTATTTGCAAAGAAATAAATTATGATGTTGCAGAAAGAGTATTATTACCGAGAAAAATAATGTTGGTTGCAAACAGTCATTGCGAAAATCTAAATTTGTTGTAGTGTACAAGGATACTAAGACCGAACATCTTTCGGGAAAATATGAAGAAAAAATAGTTGAAACCAAAATATGTAAATAGATTGGTCATGTTTGGTTTTCCTAATTTTTCCAAATTTCTCATAATTAAAGAAATTTCAAACTAGATATCTTCAAATCTAAGAAAGAAAAAAAAAAAATTATTTCAACTATTCATGTAATTATTTACCCAAACATAAAAACGAAAATAACTTTTACAAAAATCAAAATAATAGCTGCTATTAAAAAATATTCAAACAATTTTGCATGGTGTTGTATATTATAATATATTATAACAAACACGTTGACAGCTGCACTCTACCAATTGATTTTTGATTTGGACTTCTATTTTTGTTAGAAACTACTAGAGTCTTTCTGGGATCAATGCGAGAATGGAGATCACAACTCACCTTTATTCAGTTTACTAGTGCGGAGCACATCATACATCAATCTATTCATGGACTGATTCAAGAATCACCCAAGTGGTGACCAATCTTGGTATAAAACCAAGAAATATGGAACTAGTTGCACTAGTTGGAGCCATTTGCCGCGTTGTACTTTTCTTTCCTTTGCTCTGTAATTTGCTATAATCAGTAGCTTTTTAGGTACCCTTCCCCATTTTGATACTAGTTTATCTTAATGATAAGGAAAAATTTAGTTGTAAGCAATTCTAATAGAGTTTTGAGAAAAACAGAGGGAATGAGAAAAAAGCTTCTATGTATATTATTTGTTATATATTCAATGCAGTAGAATATATCTATATATAGTAGTTTAAAATCACTTGAGAATGAGGGAATCAAATTCTAACAGATTGGTACAAATATCCAAATAGAATTACACTTCATCCATTTGGATTTATTCTAGAAAATTCTGCATTTTCTGAATTATGGTGAGGAAATATTGATGAGCTGTGATGACTCGTGGCACTATCATCTGAATTGTGTTGCTTTGTTGGCAAACTATGTATAGATTTTAATACCCCCCACAAGATGAAGAGTGGATGTCAAAAACTCCCATCTTGAGCAAAAGAGAAGACAATAATGGAGATGGAAGAGCTTTGGTAAGTAGGTCAGCCAACTGGGAGCTGGATGGAGCATAGGCAGTGGAGATTATTCAATCTTGTATTTTGTCATGAATTAGATGACAATCTAATTCAATATGTTTAGTGCGTTTGTGAAAGATGGGTAGCTGCCATACGATTTCACAAGAGGTAGTTGCCATTGATCGATATTCAGCTTCGGCATAGCTTCTGGAAATGGTTGTTTGCTTCTTGGATTTCCAGGAGAGGAGTGATTGACCAAGAAACACACAATAACCAGTGGTGGATCTTCTGGTATCAAGGCAAGAAGCCCAATCCAAAAATAAGCAGTGAGGTGACAAGTGGAGGAAGACAGAAAAAAAAACCTTGACCTGGAGAGTTTTTGACATATTTCAACACCTTATATGCTGCTTGAAGGTGAGGAAGCTCAGGGGCTGCCATGAATTGACTGAGCGAGTAGAATAATTCAAGTTAGGTCGAGTAATTGTTAAATAAAGAAGTTTGCCAATAGGTTTTCTATACGAGGTTGGATCCTGTTGAAGTGTTCCTTCATCTTTCAAGAGTTTAAGGTTAGAATCCATCGGAGTGGAGCTCAGTTTACAACCAAGCAAACCAAAATCATGCAAGATATTTAATGTGTATTTACGCTGGTAGACTTGAATACCAATAGGATTACGAGCTACTTACAGACCCAGAAAATAATAGAGTGACCCGAGATCTTTGATCTTGAATTTTGTATCCAAAAATTGCTTAAGGTCTTAAACAACTTGGGAATCATTAGAAGCCATTACTATATCATCAACATATATAAGTAAGGCACTACAAAAGGCCAGATTGCTTTGTGAAGAGACTATAATCAGCTCTTGATTGAATGAAACCAAAGCTAATTAAGGAGGATGATAATTTGGCATACCATTGCCAAGAAGCCTATTTAAGGCCATATAAACTTCTCTTTAGTTTGCAAACTTCGTTTTTCCCTTTAATCAAGTAACCAGAAGGAATTTTCATGTAGACCTCCTCTTCTAATTCGTCACGTAAGAAGGCATTGTTAACATCAAATTGGTGGAGAATCTAGCCTTTGATATCAGCAAGGTCCAAAAGTGTTTTGACAGTGAAAAGCTTGGCAACCGGAGAAAAAATTTCATGGTAGTCCAGCCCCTCTTGTTGTGTATATCCTTTGTCAACCAATCGTGCCTTGTGTCTTTCTATTATGCCATCTGAGTTGTACTTAATTCGGTACATTTTGAACTAATAGCTACTTTTCCTAGAGGAAGATCAACAATGTCCCAAGTGTTGTTCAATTCTAAAGCTGCAATTTCACTATCCATAGCTTTGCACCACTCATAAAATTGTACTCCTTGTTTATAGGAGGTTGGCTTAGATTCTTTAAGGATGGAAGTGGAAAAAACAGCATATTGAGGAGATAATTTTACATGAGATAGGACATATGATAAGGGGTAAAGATGAGCATTATGTGAAGTACCTTTTTCTTTGGAGCTGGATAGTGAAGGAGGAGACCCAGCAACTTGTTGACAGTAGTAATCCTACAGATGAACTAGAGGTTTCTTGGGTTGATCAGATTTTCGAGGAGCTGGAGGATGAGTTGTTGAACTGATGGGTGGTGAGGAGGAGGGTGGAGGTGATGGAGGGATTGATAAAGGAGATGATGATTCATAATCTAGTGTAGATGTAATGTCTAAGTCGAGTGGTGGAATAGGAGTGGAAAAGGGAAGAGTGGAAGTGGGAGTAGTAATGTCTGCCTTGAATGGAAATGTTTGTTCATAAAAGATTACATCACGGGAGATGAAGACAAATTTATTGTCTAAGTCCAATAGTTTATATCATTTCACTCCAAAGGGATATCCTAGGAGGATGCATTTTCTTGCACGGGAATCAAATTTGTGACGATTATGTGTCAATATAGAACCATAGCATAGGCATCCAAAAATTCTTAAGTGATTGTAGGTGGGTGTGGTCCAAAAAAGGAGTTGATATGGTGATTGGTTTTGAAGGTTGGGGGAGGGGGTTCGATTTATTAAATAGGTGGCAGTCATAACACATTCATTCCAATAGGAAATGGGAATTCTGGATTGAAATCTCAATGCTCGAGCCATATTCAATATGTGTTGGTGTTTGCATTCTACAATCCCATTTTATTGGGGACTTTCAATGCAACTTCTTTGGTGTATGATACCTTTTTCCACATAGAAATTAGTCATTGCAAATTCAATACCATTGTCTGAACGGATGGTTTTAATTTTGGTTCGAAATTGAGTTTCTACAAGAGAGCAAAAAGATTGAAGGAATGGTCTAGTTTGTGATTTGTTATGCATTAGATAAAGCCATGTGGATCTTGTGAAGTCATCAACAATTCTAAAAAAGTATTTAGTACCATCAAATGCTGTATGAGAACAAGGTCCCCATATGTCACAATGAATGATATCAAATAGGTTTT
>QGSO01005106.1:0-10023 GCA_011037825.1 Carya cathayensis | reverse complement strand
CTCTCTCTCTCTCTCTCAAGCTGCCATTGTATAGCCACGCTGGGAAGTGAAGCCCAACCTCGTCGCACCCTCTATGCCACCATCGTACCCCAAATTAGCCTGAGGCCTCACTCCCTCTCCCTCATGGCCTTGCCGCCACCATTGTTAGTCCCTTCTGCCACCACACCACCCCACGACCACCCGATGTCAGTCCTATAGCCCAGCCCCAAATACTCCCTAGGCCCTCTATTTTCCCAGCCGTAAGCCACCACCTCAAAGTATGGAGATCTCAGACAGCCACCAAGGACCACCACAATCTTATGCCCCTCGGCCCAGTGTCAACGTCCATGGCTAGCCTCCACCATAGCCCCATCACTGCCCCTATACTGAAAACAAAACACCAAACCCTAGCTCCACCCAGCCCAAACCAGCAACTTTCAACACCATGAGACCTTGCCTGAAAAGAAGCGATGTAGCAAGCTTTCAGCCCCTTGCTATTGTATAATTCCTATCCCTTTACATCCAAAATTATTAAGTTGTGAAGCTTAATTGACATTGTGAAATGTTGTTTGGTGTTGTGAATGTGTATTGTGACTTGTGGACTATGAATGTGAAGAGATGAGTTGAGTATTAAGTTTGTGATGTTGGTTGTGCTTTGTGAAGTGTTGGGATGGTTGTGTAGTTGTAAAGTTTGTGTTGTCGTTCTGTATGGTTTGAAGTGATTGGCTATTATGCTGTGTGTGATGTAGTTATGATTGTGTTGTAGGTAACAATGTGATTATTGTGCAGTAGTGTGGCTGTAAGAAGTGTGAAATGACTGGGTGTTGTGCAACTATGATGTAGTTGGTGATATGGGAGTGTGTTATAAAGTAATAGAAATTGTGATGTGATTGTGTTATGTGTAGCGATGCGATCCCTATGCAGTTTGTGAAGAAGTCGGATGCCATGTGATGTGATGGAATCACTATGCAGTTTTGAAGTGGTTGTGAACTGTGTGAAGTGATTGGATATAGTGTAGTTGTAATATGGCAGGATGCCACTTGAAGTGTTGGGATATGCTATGTAGTTTGGTTGTGCTGTGTAAAGGAATGTGTTGGTTGGGATTGTATTTGCTGGTAGGAAGCTTGTTTAAACAAGTGGACATTTTTAGGGCTGAGCACCGACTGTTCGGAGTTGGAATTGTTGTCCTCCGACTCCGACTTCGACTCTGACTTTGTCGGAGGCCGAATCCGACCTTCGACTTCGACTCCGGTTGAACTGACTCTACTCCGACTCCAACTCCGACTTGTCGGAGTGGAGTCGGAGTTGGGTTTTTTTGTTAGGCTTTTCTTTTAGACTTTTTTCCTTAATCCAGTTAACATTTCAATTTTACAATTTGGGACTCTAATCGGATTTGGGCTTCTATATCAAATTTTTTTAAAAATATAATTTGAGATTTCTAATTTATCTAACCAAAATTATCACACAATGAAGATCCTTACTCCTTATAACCTGATACACACATTAAATCCATCATACTAGAAAATAAAACTAAATTCAGAATCCATCACACTATAAAATAAAACTAAATTCAGAATCCATCACACTATAAAAAATAAAAGTAAATTCAAATGTGAAACCAAAATTAAAAACTAAATTAAAACTAAATACACACATTAAAAATACATAACCAAAATTACAACCTAAAATCATTCATTCAAAAATACAAATTAAAAATACATAACCAAAATTACAAACTAAAATAATTCAAACAAAATTACAAGTTAAAAAAAACACAACCAAATCTAGCATCCCCATGCTATTGTCATTTCAACAACAACAACAAACAAAATAACACAAAGCCAAAAACACCCATCATCTAACCCATCCAGATTCCATCATCTATCCTCCCAAATTATCCAACCAACTCATGTCTCATCATCCATCAACAAGTTTTAATTCCATCAATAAGTTACAACTTACAACTTGCAATAATAAAACCAATACAAATTACAACAAATGTCATTTTCCAACTTGTGCCTGAAAAAAAAGAACAAACTTAGTAAGGAAATAAGAGCAATAAAACTGAAATAGAGCAATAAAATTCTTTAGGCAATAATTGAAAACAGGTTCCTTATAGTTTCTCTATAATTTTCTTATGCTTCGAAATTTATGTCACTGCACATGCATCACTAGCATTAAACTGAAATAGAGCAATAAAATTCTATAGGCGAGCAGATTGCCACAGAGTTTTCTATACATTACCTAATCGCATATTTCTACAAATTGTTCTCACAAGATATTTCTATAGGTGTAAATGTAAAACATTTTTCTCACTGCATTTTTCAAAAGACCATTAAGAATTCTAATTCAACTTGAAAAATGGGTCAGTAAAACAGAGAATGCATGTTTTGCAGCTAAAGTCTGATGCATGTGCTTTAATAGTAATAAAAAGTTCAAAATCTGTTGAAGTAAAAATTTGCTTAACAAACTAAGCTCTTACAATAAAAAATTTACAAAATGATATAGCTTCTTGACATTGTACTAATGAAGTAAAAATACACTACAAGAAAAATAAAAGTGAAAGAAAAATGAACTAAGAACTTACCAAAAGAGATGGTGGGACCGTGGGAGGCGACCCAGATCTATGACGGCGTGAACTTTTAGTTGACTACGACTGCACCGTGCGATGACCCAGATCTGTGACGGCATGAACTTTTGGTCGACTGCGACGGCACCGTGCGATGACCCAGGTCTGCCTTCTTTGCCGATTTGGGAAGTTGGGAATTGGGTTTGTGATATATCCGATTGGGAGTGGGGACTTGGGGCGATGGGGATTGGGGAGAAAAGTTGAAAACTCAGAAAATAAATGCTTAGGAGTCGGCTAGGACTTAATGCATTGAGGGCTGAAGGGCATTAGGGCAATAGCACTGAATGGCGCCGTTTGGTCAATTTAAGGAGCAATGGGCTAGGTTTTGAACTTTTGGTTGCCTGTAGGAGTGGCCCAGTGGGCAGCGGGCTGGCCTGCTTCTATCCATATTTTGAACTTTTTAATTTTTATATTCCCATATCCTAAACTAAACCCTATTTTAAAAAATATTAAATTAAATTTTAATCTTAAAATTTGTTATCAACTTATCAATTATCATTCTATTTATGATTTTTATAATTATAATTTTTTCCATCACTCAATTTAATTGTTAGTATTGATTAATGAAAGTTATTAATCTTGTAGTTGTACTATAGTATTATTTAGGAACAATAAATAGTTAATACTATTATTGAAATTAAATAACTATATAAGTTAAGTTATACTTATATAGAATATGTATAATGAATGTTTTATTAGTCATACACTAGTATTAGTCAATTTAGTCAATTTATATTATTTAGGAAACAAACTAGGTTATAATAATTAACCCATGGGATTATGCTAGTATATTATTGAATTTAACTAACGATGTTACTGTATAAGATATAGTTATATAAAATCTATATTAATATAATCAATACTTTAGTTATTATAAATTAGTATTACATATTAATAATGATATTATAAATTTATTATTTATATATTAGTGTTTATCCATTAGTGTTACATGTTATTATACATCAGTATTACAATGTCAAATGTTATTATGCATTTTAGTATCTATACATTATTATTACATGTAAGACACATATTTATACATTAGTAATTTAGTTTTACTGTGTTACATGGTAGTAATATTGAAACATCATGAGCCATGATGTGATGTTTACATACACTAAACTATTATTAGTCAATTTAATTTATATATTATAGTATAAATATATTATTTTATAATAATTAACTCATGTAGCCATGCTAGTATATTATTAAATTTAACTAACTATATAATATATAGTTATATAAAATCTATATAATCAACTTTAGTTATTATAAATTTCTTCTTTATATATTAGTGTTACATGTTATATTATACATTAGTATTACAATGTTACATGTTATTAAGCATTTTAGTATTTATACATTATTATTACATGTTATTATATTTATATTTATATGATTAATATATAGAAAAAAAACATATATTTTTATAAAATATGTACATTATCGGAGTCAGAGTCGGATGTGGAGTCAGAGCCGGAGTCGGAATGAGGTGTCGGTGTCGGAGTCGGATGCGGAGTCAGAGTTGGAGCATCAGAGTCGGAGTCAGAGTCGGCACTGCCTGGCCTCCGACTCCGACTCCGACTCCGACTTTCCTATGGAGAAAAACTCCGACTCCGACTCCGACTCCTACTTCTCGAAGCCGGAGCAGAGTCGAGGTCGGAGTCGGATTTCTGCTCAGCCCTAGACATTTTAGTGGATTATATGTTGATTTTAGGTGAAAAAAGGGTAAGGTACATGTGTAAACTGATTGGACGCATGTGCTGGACATATTTACCATATGTAATGGATAGTCTATCTCAAGTATGAGTATGTGATGTTTAAGCCTCAAGGTTGGTTTAAAGTTGTGTATTATGCATGGTTTAGATTACGATAAAGTGTTGGTTAGATTATGCATGAATGAAGGAATAAATGTATGTATTGACTAGGATTGTGATGTATGATTCGATTGATTCAAGTCATGCATCGAAATGGATGGTTTGGTAGGAAGAGAGCGATGAATGTGATAGTGTCTCTTAGCCTTTAAAGTGAATCAAGAAGGTTCACTTTGAAGGATAAGAACATGAAGTATAAGGCAATGTATTTGAAAGGTGACTTCAAGTGGGTCCCAAGCTTTGAGTTTGAGAATTTAAGAAAAGTGATAAAGGAAAACATAGAAGATGGACTTGGATGAGAGAGTATGTCTAAGGGAAGGAAGTCCAAGTCAAGAGTAGTTTATGTAAATTCTAAGTTTTAGTTGCTTATGCACTTGAGGAAATAAATGATGTTAAATTATATATATAGAGTCTAGGTAAATATTATGTTTATACTCTTTTAAAATTTTCTAATGATATGAAAAGAAAGGTTTCTCATTATGATGCTTTATGAAATAAGATGAAATGAGGTTTTATGAAAGTATGCTAAATATTAACGTTTAAAGCTATATGTATGTAAAGGCCTTCTTTGACATCCCTTATTTATGAACCCAAAATAATAGTTATACGCATGTGAATGAATGCTATATGTAGTAACTATTGTATTTATGTTCTATGAAATAAATATTTGAGGTTTATGCTTGATGCTTTGAAATGATGTTTAAACCATGCAATGAAAATGTATTTAAATCACACTACGAAAAGATTTTTAAATGAGGTTCTGAAATGAATTTTAAATAATGCCTTGAACGAATGTTTAATGGATGCTATGAAATGATGTTTATTGATGATGTTTAAGCTTATGCTTTTAAATGATGTTTATGAAATGAATGGACTGATGAATTAAAAGGAATGACTGAATGAAAGGAATGTTTTAATGTATGAAAATACATAACGGCCATGACTGAATGAATGAATAATGATACAATGGATTGGACAGATTGCAATGTCGGGTAAGTAATACTGATAGTGTACCTAATGCTACCCCCTAACTAAAATGGATTCCCAACCTGTGGTCACAAGCGGAATCCGGGTCCAAAAGACTGCTAATCTTAACACACGGGGTATAATGATTGAATATATGAATGGTTTAGTTTCCTAATGAATGAATGTACAAGGTGTGGAAATATTTATGATAAAGGAAAACCTTTTTAAAGAAAAACGCCACCTTATAATTTTTTCAAATGAAATGAATGCCTTATGTGAGTATGTAGATGAATGTTGAAATGCATGAACGAAAACCTATGTTAGTATAGTTTTACAATATAAAATAATGCTTATTGAGTATTTGACTCACTTTAATTTTTATATATGTCCATCCCCCTCCCAGTGACAAAATGTGGAAGAAGTACCAAGACAGACATGGCCCAAGGGAAGAATAATAGAAGCCTAGGCAAGTTTTATGTAACGTATAAAAGAGTATTTTTGCAAAAGGACTTTTATTTTCAATTCAACGATTTCCACTACAAAACTCTCTCTTAGATTTATACAGTAGATTTCAATTTCTAAACTTAGAATCTTTCATATCTTGGGAAGGAAAAGGAAAATTTTTTTAGAAGGGTCAGTAATTCTTGTTTCATTTTCTAAAACCATTTATTAAAGTTCCACCACAAGGATGTGAGTTACACTCCACCACCATAGCAGTCAACATCTCCAAGCATGGCAACACTACCCTAGAATGCATGGTGAAAATATCACTCCCTCTCCATTTAAGTAACCTCTCTCTCTCTCTCTCTCTCTCTCTCTCTCTCTCTCTCTCATTATTCCCTTAGCCACAACCCCACAGTAAACCACATCTCCTCTCCTCCATGCTGCAGTAGTCATAGACGATGACCCACGATCAGGCCACTTCACCATGCACAAACTAGTGGCAGAGACGACACAATGTGGCCACAGTGCTGTAAACTAGCCAACCACCAGAGAGATCATCGCCAGAAGCTTCCTGTCAAACCAGATCCGTTGCACGTCCCCTCACTATGCCATCACGCACATAAGTTTCCTCCACCATTGGTTTGGCCATAACTTTGGTGTCCCTATCTCTCAGTGATCTCTCTCTCTCTCTCTCATGGTCTACCACCCTAGACAACCACCGTCGCTCACCCACGCCGGAAGTTGACAGACAAACCCATGGTTACTCTACCGTAACCTCTCTCCTCCACTAGTTCATAGTTAATACACATCTTTTGTTAAGCCCTTAGAAATTTAAATTACATGTATGCACTTGCACAATAAATGGCCGTAGCATTTGATAGCATATTCTCGTAACTAAATTAGATGTTTAGATTTTGAGGATATTTTAGAGTTTAACCACATGATCATTTAGAGAAATTATGGAAAATCAAAGTATTTTGGGGAGTGGCAATATTTTAGGGTTTCGAGAATTTTAGACATTAGAGAAATATAAATTTTTAATATCTCAGGTTTTAATTATAAAGTATGTGTTCAATTGAAAATTTACGAAAGTTACTATTTATAGGTGATGATTGATAATCCTTTGGCACCGTTGTGAGAAAAATCAAAGAAGTTAAAAAGTCTACGTAAGTGGGGTTCTTATGCTAGACTTTGCATAAAAGAAAAGATATGGACTGGGGTTGATTTGTGAAAATTTGCATGTTTTTTTTTTAAAGAAATGCGAAAACAACCTTAGTTATATGTTCTACATTACTCATGAAATCCGTATAAAAGATAAAGTATTTTCTATCATAATTGGTGTAGACATGAGCAAACTTTTAGCATTCTATTTCTGAGCTGTGCAAAAGGAGTGAATATGAACTTTGAAAATTTGTGTATGTTATGCGAAGATACTTTGAATTTGTTTTGATTATGTGAAGATGATCTGATTCTATTTAGTACTCTATTTTGATATGATGTGACATCTGAAAACTTTGGCATGATATTTTTGTAACAGCCCGCTAATTCTTATCTCTGTACTTTTTTTCTTCCTTTTCTTTTTCACGCATAGTAGACGGCAAGACAATCCGTTTTGGTTTCTTTCCCGACAGCAGTCACTATCTCTCTCGTCTTTACCCTCATCTGGAATCACGCGTATAGATTATCTTTTCCGTAAATCACGTAATTTGTTCTTCACCGACAACTGTAAAATCATGAACAGTTTTATCCTAAGCGTTGTACCTCGATGGCGTTTTCCCGGATCTTATCCATCGAATTTCAAAGTATTAGATAAGCTTGTTTTTAAAGTAGCACAATTATAATAATTTAGTGAGCTCTGAAAATATTATAATTGTGGATAATTATTTAGATTAAATATTTTAATTGTTTTAAGATATTAAGAGGTTTAATTTTACGTTGAAAATTCTTATTTAAATTTAAGTGTTTTATGCACTTTGATTAATTAATGATACTTTATCATTTTATATAATGATGAAGAAAATATTATTTTATAAACCTTAGTTTATAAAATAATATTCTATCTTAATTCTTCTCAGTGTAGTAATTAAGTGTTTTATTAATTTAAATGATTTTATCATCTTCGATTAATTAACGGTACTTTATCATTTTTATATAATGATGAGGAAATATTATTTTATAAATTTTAGTTTATAAAATAATATTCTACCTTAATTCATCGTAGTGTTTTATTTAAAGTGTTTTATTTAAAATAAAACATTTAAGCTTTTTAATCAGTGTTTTAACTCACTGTTGGTTTATTTGAGGATCCCGAAATGTAGATTTGAAGCGATATACTCTGGCCCTACCTTTTTTCTCTTCACTTTTTCTTTTTTTCTTTTTTTTTTCTTTTTCTCTCCCTCTCTCTCTCTTGGCCGACGGAATGGAGAAACAAACTCCATAGCCGATCGGTTCAAGGTCCCAGCCGGCGCCACCTCCGGCCGCCGGACCCCACCTCCCACTCCGGCCTCTTCCTCTCCCTCCGGCGAGTCCAACCACGCCGGTGGTGTACTAAACCGACTTCTCACTCTCTCTCTTTCTCCCTTCAAAGATATGGGTCTCTAGGGGTTTTTCTCATTTTTGGACCACCATACACGGCCAAATCAACCACCAAGCACCACCATTGGACTCACCTCATCAAGGGCTTCCTCCCCATGTCTTTCTTTTTCCCAAACTCTCACTTTTTTCATATGGGTTTCTCAAAATTACATGTTCGGTTTCACCACCGTGCGCCGCCGTACACGGCCACCCGTGGTGTTTCACCACCACCATCTTGTTCCTCTCATCCTCATGAACCTCCCCAAGAAATTTCATGGCCAACGGAGCTTCGTAGAGCTCTCACTCTCCTACACTCTCCAAGGCCAAAAATGGTTTCAAACGGCCGATCCGCCGCCGTTAGCCACCGTCCGACCACCACCTCGCTACCACAGCTCCACCACATGTTCATCTACCTATCCCTAGCTTGCCATGAAGTTCTATGAAATTTCGCTATCTCGCGTTTCCGCTCACCGTTCGGATTTACTGTTCACGGCGTGATGCCGCCGTGCTCCGTCACCTTTGACCACCACGAGGCGACCGTGAGTCTTCCAAGACCACGCCTAGCCTTTCTCAAGCCCAAACTACCACTTTATGTGGTGGACAGCCACCGTACGCGGTGTTACCGCCACGTACGTTCCTCCGACGCATGTTCGTGACGAACAACGAGCGACGCACGGGTTATCCCGTCGATGGTATAACCTTCTATCTCTAGTTATTTTACGTTTAAAATAGTTAGTTGGTTGGTTTGTGGATTGTGTAGTTGTATTTGTGGAGTTCGTTGCGTAGTTGTGAAGCGAAGTGTGGTTGTGAAGTGTTGAGTTTGATTGTGTAGTTTTGTGGACTGTGTTGTGAAGTATGGGCGTGAGATGGATGCCGTAGTTGTGATACGGCGTGTAGTGTGAAGAGAGTACGCGTGTAGCGTATTCTGTGTAAAGCAGCGACGCGCCGTGCGACGTGCGCTGTAGTGTGTGTGGTGTAGAATGAAGGGAGTGCATGTGAAGTGTACTCCGTGTTGTATGGTGACGCACCGTGTGATGTGCGTCGGGGTGATGAGTGTTGTAGCGAAGGAAGTACGCGTAGCGCGTACTCCGTGTCGCGTAGCGATGCACCGTGAGACGTGTATCGCAGTGATGGGTTTTGTAGTGTGAATGGAAGAGAGTTCACGTGAGTGTACTCTGTACTAGGTCGTGATACACCGGATGGCGTGTCACGAAGGGTTGGATGGCGTAACAGAGAAGTGTAGAGCGTATGGTGTAGTGTTGGGAAACTGTATGACAGTGTCCCGAAGCAGTGGTGTTATGGATTATAGTCCGGGGTGACTGGTGTCATCTTGTGGTTGACTATGGCTAAGAGTATATGGATTGAGAAATGGATTGTTTGTTTGGTTGTTATTGATAATTTTAATGAACTTGTTTTAGTGCAAAGGCTTTCTGAAGTCAAATTATCTCTTCGAGTATAGTGAAACCTCAGTTGGCCGTGGTGTTGCAAGTGCTCTAATATGCAATTGAGTTCAGAAGTGAAAATCTTAAGGACTTGAGTGTTCCTCTTCCAGCTGTT
>QGSO01004797.1:0-12365 GCA_011037825.1 Carya cathayensis | reverse complement strand
AAAAATTAATTATTATATATATATTCCTAACCAGTCCGGTCTCGAAAAGCATGGAACCGAAAACCGGATCGGGTCTAGTTGGCTTTGACAATATAGGAACGGGGCCTGGACCAACTGGTCTGGTCTAGTCTGATCCTCCAGTTTTCTGATTAAAACTTTTACCCCTAGGGTTGACATGTGAGAAGAAGAGGTAGTTAAAATTAATCAATAATATAAAGAAGACCCAAATAAATACGAGAATAGAACTTTGAACATATATTATATCATGTCAACACTACTATAAAAAAAATCACAAAATAAGTTTAAAATAACATATTTTCAATTCTTTTTCTTTAAAAATGAAAAAAAAAATGGCGGAGGATTTAACAATTATTCTACTCCAAGTCTTTTTCTATTCTCTATTTAACAAAATGATTAGACATTGTTATTTTAGAGTTCAAAGTCAGGTCATTTGCTTTGATATAATGTGAAATTACCACTTCTCCTAGAAGCTTAAATTGATGAAAAAAGTTAGATTTAATTATTTGTATTATGTTTTTAACATACTAGAACACTTTTCACAAAATAATATTGGCTACATCCACTATATACAACATAAAGTAAAGAAATAATTATTATCTCATTCATAGAGAGTACCACATAATTTTGGGGGGCTTCATTCGCCATATGAGTTGGTGAATCTTGGGGCTTGGGCTCACCCATATTGATGGGCAGGCGGACAGGTCAAGCATTTTGTCCAACTTTATACAAACCCAAAATTCAGCAAAACTAAACACAAACTAACATAAAAATTGAGCCGCATGTTTTTCATTGATTAGGATTGATGAAAATATTAACGGAGAACTGCACAAGAGGTGTGTAAAAAACCTATAGAAGAGGAAATTATATATATTTAACGTAGTTAATAATTACTGATTCTCCTTTTTGCCATCTTTCTTTGGAAAGGAAAACGTCCAACATTATAGTGATGGCTTATTTCTTCATTAAGAGTAGGAAAATTCCCCTAGTTAGAGTGTTGATTGCAGGTAGTGAATGATGGAAGATTTAGCTAATGTATGGGATCAATTTTGGTTAACTGATGGTCCATAATTCCTTATAGGGCTGAAAGTCGAACGGTCCGGACCGGATAAACCGACCGGACCGGGGTCCAGTCCAGGTCCAATTTTTAAGGGACCGAATGTATTCGGTCCGGTCCCGGTCCGACTGTTTTTCACCCCGGACCGGACCGAATGGATTTAAAAAAAAAAATTATTATTTATATAATAGTTGTATATAATTAATTATATAATTATATATGGTATAAAAAAATATTAATAGTCTAATATAGATTGTAGTTATACTTATACTAATATAGTTATATAAATCACTATAACTAATACTTCAACAATAGCTATAGTGACCTATACTAATAGTTTACTATTAATACTAATGTGATGACCAGCTTTTACGTGTATTTTCACTGAATGAGTGGTTTTAATTTAATTAATATTATAGTGCTTTTATTTTAAATTATCAGATTTTAATTGGATTTTATTGGCTGTTGAATTTAAATTGCTGTTTAATTGATTTTAGCTCGTTTTTTGTTTTAAAAATTTAATAGTTGGTTTTTGCTAGTTATTTAATATATTTTAGCTTAACGATGTGTTTAAAATATTTTCTTGGTGTTTATTTATTTTATTTGATGTAGTGTTTAATTTATTTTAGTCGTTTTATGTTTTTATATCGTTTTCGGCGGATCAGTTTCTGGATCCCGGAAGTGAAGTTTGGACTTCATTTTCTTTTCTTTTTCTCTTTTTTCTTTTTCCTTCTTTTCCTTTTCCTTTCTTCTTTTCCTTCTTTCTTTCCTTTCTTTTCTTTCTTTCCCGTTTCCCTCCCGTGCCCGTGCGTCGTTCTCTCTCTCTCCCCTGCACTTTTTCATTCCGCGCAGCCACCTTTGGCCAGCCATATCTCCGCCGTCCGGTGGAGGTGTCATACACCACCCCCGCCATTCTCTTCCTCTCACGGCAGACTACAACCCCTCCAATTTTCAGAGCCATCGGACCCACCGTTAGCCGCCACGAGCCCCTCGAAGTCGCGGCACCAAC
This sequence comes from Carya cathayensis, assembly GCA_011037825.1. Taxonomy (NCBI): domain Eukaryota; kingdom Viridiplantae; phylum Streptophyta; class Magnoliopsida; order Fagales; family Juglandaceae; genus Carya; species Carya cathayensis. Next base: position 10,281 of record QGSO01004797.1, on the reverse strand, counting down.
CCAGTTTTTCCTCTGTTTTTCCTTTCCGCGCAGCCTCCTTCGACCGCCCATATCTCCGCCGTCCGGTGGAGGTGTCATACACCACCCCCACCATTCTCTTCCCCTCACATCAGGCTACAACCCCTCCAATTTTCAGGACCATCGGAGCCACCGTTAGCCGCCACGAGCCGCTCAAAGTCGCGGCACCAACCCAGTTTTTCCCCTGTTACCGTTTTTCTTCCTCCGCCCAGAACCGCCACTTTCCGGCGGCGTGGCCTCCACCACCCACCCAGAAAACTTCCCCTCCCTCCGGTGCACCACCCCTCCAAAGATCTCCCCCAACCGTGCCGCCGTTTGGCCGGAAAAGCGCATCTAAGCCGCACGGTTTGTCACCGTTTCCGGCGCCGTCGCACCACCTCCGGCCACCATCTTTTCACCACTTCTTCCCCTACCTCTTGCCGACCTAACCCACCCATTTCCGGCCTAGATCGGCCACCGGAGCAGCTCCCACGAGCTCAACTCCGATTTGCTCGTTTTTCGCTTCTACCGGCGTTTTCGCCGCCACCCACGGCCAAAACTCACTTCCACTAGCTTCATAAACATCCCTAGACCATTCCCTATCAATTTGGTGTCTTGGTTTGTCCCCGTTCAAAAGTGGGTATTTTGCGACCCACGGCTAAGTGCATTTGCACTGTTACGTTGCTTTCCGCCCATCGTTTGCCGCGCGCCGAACCTTCTAAAAATCATATATAGCATTGTAAGTATTTTCCAAACTCTACTTTTAGATTTAAATATATTTTGCTCTTACAATAATTTATTTGGTTGGTTTGCTGATTCCGGACTGAGTCCGAGGAGTTCGGGGGTCGGATGGATGGAGGACGGAGTTGCTTGAATTGTTGTTTTATGGTTGGTTGTATTTGTCGAGCATTGAGATTGCATTTACATGGTGCATGCACGTGTATTTTATTTTAAATGAGAAAATCCTGTTTTATTGGCGTAAATGGGTTTTAGGGTGCGTGCGTATCACGAGCCCAAGCCGGGATGGGTTATTATCTCGGTGGAGCTCCTCTGGTCACTCGGGAGTGGATAATACTGAGTGACATCCCCTGGGTTGTCGCTGGGCGACGACCGGATCGCACGATACGGTAACGCTGTCGTGTCGACTCCGTGGTCCCTAGAGTGGCGGGGACTAGAGGATGGCCTGGCCAGGTACGCGCGAGGCGCGAGTCTAGGCATCACTCGTGTAGGTGTCACACGCGTAGACGTTACCTGCGGTGTGGCACAGAGCCAGAGTGTGCGGATGATCCCTAGGGGAGATCATGGTGCATGCATAATCGGATTGGTTTTTATGGTTTTCGGATACGGGCCATTTTCTGGGAAAATGGCGAGGATGTGTTGAGGACTTGTGATCCATTTTCTGGGAAAATGGTGGTTTATTGATTGGGCCATTATCGGGGATAATGGCGAGGTCTGGTTTTGTGATCCATTTTCTGGGAAAATGGTGGTTTGGGCCATTATCGGGGATAATGGCGAGGCTTGGTTTTAAACGATATGTTTTGGGCCGTTATCGGGGATAACGGCGAGATTTTGTTTAAAGGATTTGTTTTTGGGCCAAATGGGTTTTTGGCGTGCGTGGAAAAAATATGGTTTATGAGTTTTGTGCATTGACATTTACTCATGCATATTGTTTGAGTTTAATATGCTTTTATCTAGTGGTATTTGGATTTTACTTACCTGCGGCACCATTTTTGGTACCGTAGATTTTGGTGCAGAGTTCGAGGAGGAGGAGGAGGCTGAGCCCGAGGATGCGGCTCCGCCGGAGATCTGAGTTGAAGTTAATGTATTGGTTTTGGGCTTTGAAACAATATTTGTGACTTGTAATATTTTATCATGTATCTTTGAACTGTTTTGTATTTTAATTAAGAAAAATTCTGGTACTTAGTTTTATGTCTTTGCTATCCGCTGCGTATTTCTTCGTGCACATGTGTCGCTTGCACACACTTGGCACTCGTCGATAGGATGGTGACCCGTGTTGTCACCATCCGGACGTCTCGATTTCCCCGTGTTGGTACGTGGGGATTTGGGGGCGTCACAACTAATATACTATTATATGATTTATATAGTTATACTAATTACTATAATTAATACTATGTATAGCTATATAGTATATTTATCACTATAATTAATATAATTTAATTATCACTATACTTATATTTAATTAATATAATTATCACTATATTATAATTTATATAGTTATACTAATCATTATAGTTAATACTTATATAGTTATACTAAAGCACTGATTCACCACAACTAATATTACTAATATATAGCTATATTAATGGTCTAATACTATTATAATTTATATAATTATACTAATCATAATAAGTTAATAACTAAATCACTAGAAATATAACTATATATATTTAGTATGAATGTATTATTATATTCTTTAATATATAACTATAATATATAGTACTAGTATATATTAATATATTATAAGAGTTATAGTATAAATATAATATATAAATTATAATATACTAAATCACTATAACAGTATAACTAATACTAATATATAGTAATACTAATAGTCTACTATTATATAGTTATACTAATCACTGTAATTAAAACTAATATATAGCTATACAGTATACTTATATAGTTGTACTAATACTATTAGTCTATTATATAGTCTAAGACTCTCAATTCTAATATAGTCTATATAGTTATAACTAATACTAATATTTATATTAATACTAATAATATAGAATACAGTTGTACTAACTAACTGATTCAAGTTCAACATAACTAATATTACTAATATAATATAGTCAAATTGAATTACTAATAGTCTAATACTAATACAATTATATAGTTATACTAATTATAAATTCATAATAACTAAATCATTGTAAGTCTATAACTATATATATTTAGTATCAATGTATTACTATATTCTTTAATATATAACTATTAACTATAATATATAGTACTAGTATAACCGATCAAAAAAAAATATAGTACTAGTATATATATTAATGTATTAACATATTATAAAAGTTATAGTATAAATTATAATATATCATATATTTGTAAATTTATAATAGTATTAGTATAGTTAGCTTAATATGTAATATGTTAGTATTAAATCACTATAACTACATAGAATATTAGTAATAAGAGTATTACTATTATTTAATATAGTATTACATATATTATTACTATCATTACATATATTTATTAGTTATAGTATTAGTACTAGTATAGTTATTAGTACTAATAGACTAATAGTATTAGTTATTAGTATTACATATAGTTACATATATTACTATTATTACTATTACTATTACATATAGTTACATATATAGTTATCACTATTACTATTATTACATATAGTTATTAGTTATAGTATTATTACTAATAGACTAATAGTAGTAGTGTATTACTAATATATATAATAGTATACTATATGTATATATATTAAATATGTCACAATATAATTACATAAGTATTAAACAAAATGTCATTGGATTAAAAAAAAAAAAAAAAAGTCATAGGGTGGACCGACCAGACCGGTCCGTAGGAAGTTCGGTCCGGTCCAAGGTGGGAAAACCCTGGACCGAATAGGTCCGGTCCGATCCGTAAAACCGGACCGGACCGAATTCACCCTTAATTCCTTACATAAATCAGCTTTTGAAAATTGAGTGGATACCTCTACCTTAGTAACCCTCATCATCATCCACCTCCTCTATAAAAAATAGTCTTGGATTCTTGCACTTGTGACCTGTGTTCCATTTAGAATCACAATAATAGCATAATCCCTTTTCTCTTATTTTCCTCCTTCAGTTGAGATTTATTTTCCCAACTAGCACTACGGCCTTACTATCTACCTTATTAGGGTTAAGTGCTTAGGAATTAGTCCCTTTTCAAATAGCTACATCAAGGTAATTAAGGGCGACACTTTTGAAACCCTTCCTACTAATTTTAACTGCTTCTTTTGTATTTTAGTTAAACTAAAAGTTGTCAAAGGATCAGAGGGTTGAACATTCAGATTGGTAGCCTAATTTCATTCTTCAGGAAGTTAAAAAGCAACTCGACTTATGTGGGTTAGACAACCTATGTTATCTATTGGATAAGGCCTCAAATTCCACCTTATACTCTTCAACGAAAGTGTCTGTTTGGCTCATCCTTGTAAGGGCTTCTATGGGATCATCATATGAATTAGGGCCAAACCTGATTAGGAAGGCCTTAATAAAGAAATCACAGTCAGTAATGGATCATAATTCTTCTAGGTCTTGAAACCACACCATTGCCTTTCCTTCCATGTGGAAGGAAGACAATCTTAGCTTGTGGTAAAGCAGTGCCTTGTGGAATTAAAAAAAAAATTAAAAAAAAAAGGGTTAGCCTTGTAAAGCCAAACCAAATCACATTGAAAGGAAGGGAAGTCAATCCTCATTGACCTGAAAACAATATCTCCATTGACCTCACCATACCCTTCTACTCATGTTGAATCCTAGATGAAGACTCTCCATGCTAGTGCCCCTAATTTTTCTTTTGCAGTTCCAACGTAAAGGCTACCAGTTGCTGAACTACCGAGTCGATTGATTGCCTCTTGACTACTATCATCTCAGTTTCCAATATTTTCAGCTGAGATTCAGTCACCTTCTTGAACACATTCAGCCCATCTTGCAGTTGATTGGTGCATGTGCCTTTTGCCATGGTGATGAGAAGCAGTTGTAAAGGATGACCAGCTCTGTTACCAAGTTGTTACATGTTGGATATAATGAAGCAATTGCTAAGCCCACTTCAAGGCTAAGTAACCTCTAGAAGAATGCAGAGAGAAATTGAGAGAATCGTATTGTATTTTGCATAAAGAGGAAATCATGTATCACCCCTTTTATTTAGGTTAGGAATGTCTCGTATATACATACGTAAAAAAAGCCGAGCAAGAGACTTGCATAATTAATTAAAATAATAATTATCCCATAAAATATATTTTAAAAATAAACCATGTCTAAAACATAATCATTTCAAAATTCCCAAATGAACTAAATAGAAAAGATAATCATAAATAAAAATCAAAGGTTCATCTGTCTGCTCCTAAGTTTGGCCCGCTTGCTCGTGATCCTTAGTCTCCTCACCTGGGTGGCTAGAACATGAAATAAAACTAAAATGAGTTGAAGACTAAGTAATAAACTCCTCACAATGTAAACATAATAAACATAAAGGTTTTACATAAAATTTTCATGCTGAGAGAATAAAACTCATGACATTTCATACTGATGCTCATGCTATGTATAACTTGTTTTGATTTATTTGAATTAATTGATTGATTTGACTGGCCAGCACATTTAACTTTGTGTGTAAAATTGTGTACCAACCCCACCTGTTTTAATTTAAGTATGTTCCATTGGAGGACAAGATGTCTTTTAGAGAGGGAGATTTGTAAATGTCATGATTTTAATTAAGGTTTTTGAATTATTTTTATTTTTTATAATTCTTAGTAGAAAAATTTTATACATCATACTACCATCCCACTTTCATCCCATTAAATATGACGTGTCACATTTATTACCATTGAATGATCATTTATTGCATGCTTCTTTATCATCTAATGGTGATGAATGTGTTACATTTTACTTAGTAGGATAAAAGTGTGGTGTATAGCATTACTCTTTCTTAATATCATCATTATTACTTATTTTTATTTCCTAATATATGCCTTAAAAATTTAAAATCTTGAGACTTTACGCCGCTCCTTCATTCCCTCTTGGACATTCTCCACTACTTGGAACGATTAAAATGTCAACGAAGTGCAGGAGCCAAACCCTCAGTTTATATCTCATCTCTTCTCCGTAAGTTTTACACATTATTCCGCAGCAACCTTCAACCAGAGCCATAAATCCCCATCTCTCTCTCTTTGCGTCTCTGTTATCAGTTTAATAGCACCAAGCAAAATCTTTCCCATTCTTAGAATTTTGCCACCACAAATAGGGAAGTTAGAATATCATTTGGTGACTTAGAAACTACTGACCGGTCAACTCCAGTACTCTCATGCTATTCTGGTGAGCCACAACAGTCGATTACTCTTTTTCTCCCTCTACTCTCTTTCTTTTCTTTTTGGTTTACCACCATTGAACCTTATCTTCATCTCAGTTCTTCTCCAATGTGCCACAAAAGAGATCCCATAGCAGCTCAACCAACCAGATCCACCACACACAATGTCCCTTTCTTCTTCATAAGCACAACCAAGATCTATATTTTTTTTTCTTGTCAATTTTGTTATGAAACACCACCATCTTTTTTACCTTGCTTCTCAATGAGTCTGTTGCATAGTGAGCTTTCAAGCCTCTCGTTCTCGGTCTGATGTTACTTAATGAAAACACTCTATTTGTGTGTGCAAACGAGTACATAGATTGCTTTTGTGTTAAAATACATTAGCATCCATGTGTTAAATTTAGGTTAGTGCCCTTAGTGTAAAGCTAAAACCTCGGTTTTGATATTCCCTAGTTTTTTCAAAAGAATAATTTTGTATGCAATCCCAATTCAGGGACTACATGCACAATCCAAAAATGAATCATTTCATTCATCATAAATGCAACGATTCATTTCATTGCTCAATGGGAAGAGAGCTGGACTTCTGAAACCCATTCCCCCTTCTCCCTTATCAACCGAAATCCGAACCCCTTTGAAACTCTTCTGCCAAAACCCCTTCCCCCTCCGTACCGATGGAGCTTCAGCCATCATTGTCCAATTATACTTCAAGCTTGCAGTCAATGTTTACTATTGAGCTCCATCCTATGAGCGCTTGAGACACCCATTTCAAGATCTCCCAAATTTGAAACTCCTTCCTCCCGAGTTCGTCTATGCCCTTCCTTCAAAGCCATAACTTCATCCCTTTCATGTGATAGTCCCCCTTCGTTTGAGCCCTAAGCAAGTCTCCATTGTGCCAAAGGTTTTGAGATTGTTTTTACATTGCTATGTGTGGGGTTGGTTTTGCTTCTAGTAGTTATTGAATATTTCCTTGTGTTCTTAATTGATAGCTGTAGTTGGGAGTTTTGTTGTTGGGTTTTATACTCTTTTTTGTTGATTTTGATATAATTTCTTCATAATAATCTTTAGTATATATTTTTGGATGTTGATAGTCGTAGCTGAGAGTATATGTTGCTAATTTAGAGCTTCTCGTGAATATTTCAGAGCTAGATGTTGTTAATTTATTTCAGAGCTATATGTTGCTAATTTATAGCTTCTTGTGAAGCTTTTGTTCAAGTTCGTTGTTCTGACAATACATATGAAGTTATCACACATAGATATATAGCAATAGGATTGTTAATTTACAAGTTGTTATTTTGCCCCCCTTGTGTTCTCAAATGTATTTGTTATTGATAGTCTCAATGCATTTCGAAGTTACTCTTGTTCATGCCAATGAAACATCCTCAAAGGAGATACTGTATCCATTTCTTGGCCCTCGTTCGAAGCTACAGTGTGTAGGACATTAATTTCCTAACAACAACTCGAATGTTGGATGCTTGATGAGATGGAGCTTGTTTGTCTGGCTTTATCTAACATCATCTCGAGCATTGGGTGCTTAATGAGATGAAGCTTGTTTGTCTAGCTTTATCTTGAATAGAATAGTTGTAACATATGTTTATTCACCCAATTTGTTGGTTGCCAGATGGTCTTTATAGACCAACTAGGATAGTGTTCACAATGGAACTTAGTTCCTTTTGAGATTCTTTAAGTTGGAGAGTTACTAGGTAGTAGATAAGACAATTTTGAGGGAATGGCTTAATGCCTACCATTACTTGTTTGAGGGGTGTTTGCGTTGCTGATTGTAATGTCTTCATTGCAATTACATTTATCATCTTCTTTAGTTTATCGTTATTAAAAAATGCTCCAAAATGTTTATGTGGGTTGATAGCGAGTCTCAAATTTGTGAACACCTCAAAAAATCCAAGACAACCTTTTTTTGCTTATCCAAAATACAATAAGGAGGTTATTACTAACAACTCTTCTTAATGTACTTTTAATTTCCTATATTGTTGAAGTACATGTCTCAATTTAATTCCTACAATGATTTTTACAAGCTGTTTACAGCAAGAAAAACCATATTGCAACTATCTTTTATGAATAAATTTTGAATAAAACAATGAAAGTCCAGTTGCCAGATAAAGAGAACTCCAGCAGAGAGAAGAAGAACTACAAAAGAGAGAGGAAAAACTCCATAATGCAAAGGAAGTGAATTTCACATTTATAGTCATACAATTCATCCACTAATCTGAAAATATAACATCAAATACATCATCGTAGCAAATACACCATCAATATACCCACGAAGTGCATCAGTACCTCATTTGCCAAGTCTAAGGTATCAGGTCTTGTCAATAAAATTTCGTGCTTCTTTCTTAATAAATAGAAGATTTTCGAATCCACTAGCCTCGGCAGCCAATGAATCAAAACTTTTAGCCATATCTATGCCTGCCTTGTCATTAATGTCTAACTGCCTCTTGACAAAATCATTAATAGCTCGATTACATTTAAAAAATCTTGCATTTTTTGAACTTACCATGGTTGTGTTTATTCTCAATAGTATTTATGCACAAGACCACACCAACCAAGATTGCATTAATCTTCACCTTACAATTAGTATTCATTGTCGGACATGGTCTAGCTAGATTAGTAGTAAGATTCCTTGACTTACCACCACGAGCACAACCAAGTGTTACATATCTAATACTCCCATCATGTTCCCTTTTCGTTGAATCATTATTCCAAACCCAACCTGTTTTCCATATTTCTTATAGTACTCGATGAGTTCCTGCTCAATTTAAAAAAACATCCTATTCGTTGGCTTTAAAACCTACTCATCGTCATTCATTAGCATTGGCTCTAACACCCCCTTATCAGCATTAGAGCCCAGTGTTGGCTCTAAAACTTCTTCATTAGCATTCCCCAGTATTGGCTCTGATACCTCCTCATTAGGATTCCCTAGCATTGGCTCTAATACATCTTTATTAGCATTCCCTAATGTTGGCTCTAATACTGGTATTTCCTCATTAGTATTCTCGACATACACAAGTAAAGTAGTTATAGTGCCCTCATCTACATGTTTTCTCTCACAATTGGGGTATCTGGATAAATACTGCTTTCATAAGAAAACAATGATCACCTAGAAGATGAGGTGGGTTCAACCACCTCAATCTTTTGATTACTTGAACATCCCAAATAGAGAATTGGCAATCCACCAAGATATGAGGTTTGTGGTCCAATAGGACTCCCATTGGTTGTTACAATTTACAATATTAAATAATAAATATAACATAGACACGTCCATTCGAACACAAAAAAACTTTGATAAATAAATTTATCAAACCATTTCTCCATTTGGATGCGAACCCAACAGTAGAGAATATGTAGGTGGCATAGTGCCATGGTAACTATGTATATAGCTATATGCTGACCAATTTGGATATAATGGTCTTGATATTTCCTGAAATAAAATCAATAAGTTATTTAAAGCAAAATAAAAAATGAAACCAATAAAATGATGTCAGATAGGATGAAGAATACCTGAGTGCATGTAGCAATGTTGGCAGGAATTGCAACAGTGCTGGTAGGTCTTGGAGATGCGCTTTCTTCCCTTTCCCCCATCTAGTTTTTATGATCCTTCTTTATTATGTAAAAATGTATTCCCAATAAGTCAATTACTTTAGAGATCATATCCCAAGTATATTTCAATATTCATTAGAATTCAAAGTCTACCAATATATGGAATGTAACTATGAAAAATTTTTTGACGATAAGGACTATACAACTTTTTTCAAAAGTCATCAGTACTCAAGATTTAACAAGTTTGGTTATATGTACTTTTGCTATTTTTTTTCCATCCAAACATCCACATTTATGTTCATAACAAAAAACATTCATGAGTTCTAGTTCTTTCACACACAGTCTTTTTGTAATAATAAATAGGAGAAACAATTAATGTGTAGGGTGTGGGCATCAACCCACCCTCGCCCTTGCATGGGCTGGCAGGGTTGCCTGCCCCACCATGCGAGGGTGGGGCGGTGAGGGCGGAGTAGTGGGGTGCAAGGCCCTGTTGCCCACCTCTACGTGTCATGGATACCTTTTATTCTTTTTTACCTTTTTGTTAATACCCTTCAAATTTTATGTTATTACTAAAGTAACCCTGAATTTTTAAATGGTTTGAACTGTATGGGCTTTGTTTAGTGGGCTTATTTTCAATTCCAATTTGGATTTCAATAGGCTTAAATTAATTATCTCAAAAACTATTTTTAAGTG
>QGSO01004413.1:0-30152 GCA_011037825.1 Carya cathayensis | reverse complement strand
CAATGTTCCTAACATGCATCTAGCATTATGCAATATTCGCAGCGGATAATTTTTCTCTTTAGCAAAACTATGCACCAAACCAAAAATATCCCAAATACTTGAAACATATTTCATACATAAAGGCATACTAAAAAGCCGTGATCACCACACTAGTCTAAAATGGTTGTGATCAAAAGAATACTTGAGATACAACTCCAAAAGTACAAGTATTAACCTAAGTTAAATACTATACCATCATCAACATCGCACCGTGGCCTAGTCGACCGTATTCAGTTGGTCAGATTCCAATTCTCCTTTGGGTCCTGTAACAAGATCTACCATTCGGGGGGAATGGTAGTTGGGACTACCACAGTGAGATTTGATTACAAATCTCAGTAAGTTAACATAAAACTTATACACAGGTTAAAAATGCATGCATGGCAGTAAAAGCATAAATGCATAATTATAGTCATACATAAACATAGTATAACTTGACATATAGCATGACTTAACCAGAACTTAAGCGTGAACTGAACTTGACTTAACATGGCATGAACTTAAGCTTAAAACATTTATGTTACTATAATGCGTGGGGCCACAACAACTGTGGAGTACGTATTATATTTATGTTATGTTACTTATAATGCGTGGGGCCACAACAACTGTGGAGTACGTATTATATTTATGTTACTTATAATGCGTGGGGCCACAACAACTGTGGAGTACGTATTATATTTTATGTTACATGAAGTATGGGGCCACAACAACTGTGGAGCATACACTACATGAGACACAGCAATTGTGACATGTAGAATACGTGGGGCCACAACAACTGTGGAGTACGTATTATATTTTATGTTATGTGAATTCATGGGGCCACAACAACTGTGGAGCATGAAGTATGGGGCCACAACAACTGTGGAGCATACACTACATGAGACACAGCAATTGTGACATGTAGAATACGTGGGGCCACAACAACTGTGGAGTACGTATTATGTTTTATGTTACTTGAATACGTGGGGCCACAACATCTGTGGAGTACGTATTAATGCACATTATTTATCAAGACAATTAAATAAGATTCCAAGTTTATGTTAAGTCAAGTTTCAGATCAAGTTCATGTTATATTATACTCACGTACATGTTATGTTCATGTTTATGTTATGTTCCAAGTTCATGTTCACATCATGTTATGTTCACTTTTATGATATGTTCAAGATCACGTTCATGTTATGTTATGTTCATGTTATGTTATGTTCATGTCCATGTTATGTTTCACGTTCATGTTATGTTGTTTGTTCATGTTATGTTTTAAGCTTAAGTTTATGCCATGTTAAGTCAAGTTTCAGTTCATGTTTAAATTCTGGTTAAGTCATGCTATATGTCGAGTTATACTATGTTTATATATGACTATAATTATGCATTTATGCTTTTACTGCCATGCATGCATTTTTAACCTGTGTGTGAGTTTTATGTTAACTTACTGAGATTTGTAATCAAATCTCACTGTGGTAGTCCCAACTACCATTCCCCCGAATGGTAGATCTTGTTACAGGACCCGAAAGGAGAATTGGAATCTGACCAACTGAATACGGTCGACTAGGCCACGGTGCGATGTTGATGATGGTATAGTATTTAACTTAGGTTAATACTTGTACTTTTGGAGTTGTATCTCAAGTATTCTTTTGATCACAACCATTTTAGACTAGTGTGGTGATCACGGCTTTTTAGTATGCCTTTATGTATGAATTATGTTTCAAGTATTTGGGATATATTTAGTTTGGTGCATAGTATTGCTAAAGAAAAAGATTATCCGCTGCGAATATTGCATAATGCTAGATGCATGTTAGAAACATTGCATCTTATATGTCATGAACGGGGGCAGGTAACCTTGTGTTGCATGTCCCGACGCTTCAAATGTCCGTTCAATCCCAAGCGAAATTTGAGGGCGTCACAATTATGCTTTATAAAGCTAGCTTTTCCAGTCAGGTAAGTGGATTGGAACTAAAGAAAACCATTCTTTTTCATTATGCATGAGTTGGGGATCTCAACAACATTAGGAGCTGTACGATTGTCCCTTTCTTGACGTTAAGCCTGAGCGCTAGCTAACTATATATGTCCTTTAATTGATTAGGTGGAGTCCGATCTCATATAATCTAAAACTACCTCAACATTCAAACATAGCATCTGTTGTAATTGATATACCCATGTGTACTCATGATACAAAACATACCATCTAACTCGAACATCGGATCAACTTCTGAAACATAGCATCTGTTGTAATTGATATGCCCATGTGTACTAATGATACAAAACATACCGGCCATCTAACTCGAACATCGGATCAACTTCTGTATACATGATGTTGAGCGCACGTATAATTAGTGAGGAAGAAATTGAAAAGGAAAAAAAAATTTGAAAAGCAAAGTCAGATTAATTATTAATTAAAACGACGGAGAAAAGAAGTACTGCAGTACAACACGTACATGATTCGATCAGTATATATTGTACTAGCTAGCTAGGCCCACAGCTTGACTCATTCTATAATTTGAATAATTAGGCGATGGATCCACGGTCATTACTCATAATTAGGATCAGAATATAGCACTATCATTTATGTACTTTAAAGTCTAGACACTAGACTTGGAGGGATAAATTAATATATATAATGCGTGATAGTATAAAGTAATTTAATATATATATATATATATATATAAATTAATATATATTAAATAACAAGCTTTTGTACGTACGTAAATTACTTGTGACATATTTTCTTTGTTGAATACTATTATAAGTACTTATATATACTATCAAAAGAAATTGGTTTAATTGGGTCCAGTTCTAGACTACCCCTTTAGATTATTGCACGTCACGTGTCCCATAATTGAAGATATAATGATCATACGTGTCATATAAAATCCAACACTAACAAGCAACTGGACCCAAGTCCATCGAAGCCATATTATAATAAAGCACTATAATTATAAATAATAATTAAAAAAAAAACAATTGACTAGAAAGGCACACGTGTTTGATTTTCGATCCCTTGTCGATGGAGATTATGCGGAGTTTATTTTTTCTTTTGATTAATTAAAAAACAAGCAATTAGTAGAACAAAACCCACTTGCGTCTGAAATAAGAAAAATGATATTTATAGTTGGAAAATATTATAAAATTATCGTGTAATTTTTTTAAATAAAAACAAGTAAATATATATAGAAGTTATATGAGTAAAAAATTAATTTTTTAATAATAAACTCTATTATTTTGATTAATTAAAAAATATGACTGTATCTAATATTATTCTAATATGATCTAAATTATGCACCAAGAGCAAATTAAAATAATACGTTCTATGCCTATGAGTACGTACTAGAGGCCACAATGGCATGAGCGAGCTTCATCTCCTTGTATTGTACTCATAAAGACAGAAAGCCACTCATAATGTTCTTAATTCTTTGCTTCTCACCCCGCTAATTAAATTACGTACATGAAAGTATATCTAAATCAAGTACACTGTGTATAACCATGGTGATTTATATATATGATGTGGACAATGCCAGGTACTGAGAAGGGTGCTCATGCATTGTACGTGTAACAGCCCGCTAAAATTTAGTCTTATCTCCTCACCCTTCTCTTTTCTTTTCACGCATAATAGACGGCAAGGCAATCCGTTTTGGTTTCTTTCCCGACAGCAGTCACAATCTCTCTCGTCTTTACCCTCATCTGGAATCACGCGTATAGATTATCTTTTCCGTAAATCACGTAATTTGTTCTTCACCGACAGCTGTAAAATCATGAACAGTTTTATCCTAAGCGTTGTACCTCGATGGCGTTTTCCCGGATCTTATCCATCGAATTTCAAAGTATTAGATAAGCTTGTTTTTAAAGTAGCACAATTATAATAATTTAATGAGCTCTGAAAATATTATAATTGTGGATATTTATTTAGATTAAATATTTTAATTGTTTTAAGATATTAAGAGGTTTAATTTTACGTTGAAAATTCTTATTTAAATTTAAGTGTTTTATGCACTTTGATTAATTAACGGTACTTTATCATTTTTATATAATGATGAGGAAATATTATTTTATAAATTTTAGTTTATAAAATAATATTCTACCTTAATTCATCGTAGTGTTTTATTTAAAGTGTTTTATTTAAAATAAAACATTTAAGCGTTTTTAATCAGTGTTTTAACTCACTGTTGGTTTATTTGAGGATCCCGAAATGTAGAATTGAAGCGATATACTCTGGCCCTACCTTTTTTTCTTTTCACTTTTTCTCTTTTTCTTTTTATTTTCTTTTTTCTCTCCCTCTCTCTCTCTTGGTCGACGGAATGAAGGAAGCCACCATGGCCGTTCGGTTTCAAGGTCCCAGCCGGCGCCACCTCCGGCCGCCGGACCCCACCTCGCACTCCGGCCTCATCCTCTCCCTCCGGCGAGCACAACCACGCCGGTGGTGTACTAAACCGATCTCTCATTCTCTCTCTTTCTCCCTTCAAAGATATGGGTCTCTAGGGGTTTTTCTCATTTTTGGACCACCATACACGGCCAAATCAACCACCAAGCACCACCATTGGACTCACCTCATCAAGGGCTTCCTCCCCATGTCTTTCTTTTTCCCAAACTCTCACTTTTCACATATGGGTTTCTTAAAAACACCCGTTCGGTTTCACCACCGTGCGCCGCCGTACACGGCCACCCGTGGTGTTTCACCACCACCATCTTGTTCCTCTCATCCTCATGAACCTCCCCAAGAAATTTCATGACCAACGGAGTTCGTAGAGCCCTCACTCTCCTACACTCTCCAAGGCCAAAAATGGTTTCAAACGGCCGATCCGCCGCCGTTAGCCACCGTCCGACCACCACCTCGCTACCACAGCTCCACCACATGTTCATCTACCTATCCCTAGCTTGCCATGAAGTTTCTATGAATTTTCGCTACCTCGCGTTTCCGCTCACCGTTCGGATTTACTGTTCACGGCGTGATGCCGCCGTGCTCCGTCACCTTTGACCACCACGAGGCGACCGTGAGTCTTCCAAGACCACGCCTAGCCTTTCTCAAACCCAAACTACCACTTTGTGTGGTGGACAGCCACCGTACGCGATGTTACCGCCACGTACGTTCTTCTGACGCATGTTCGTGACGAGTAGCGAGCGACGCACGTGTTATCCCGTCGATGGTATAACCCTCTATCTCTAGTTATTTTACGTTTAAAATAGTTAGTTGGTTGGTTTGTGAATTGTGTAGTTGTATTTGTGGAGTTCGTTGCGTAGTTGTGAAGCGAAGTGTGGTTGTGAAGTGTTGAGTTTGATTGTGTATTTTGTGGACTGTGCTGTGAAGTATAGGCGTGAGATGGATGCCGTAGATGTGATACGGCGGGTTGTGTGAAGAGAATACGCGTGTAGCGTATTCTGTGTAATGCAGCGACGCGCCGCGCGACGTGCGCTGTAATGATGTGTGTCGTAGAAGGAAGGGAGTACGCATGTAGTGTACTCCGTGTTGTATGGCGATGCATCGTGTGATGTGCATCGTGTTGATGAGTGTTGTAGCGAAGGAAGTACGTGTAGTGCGTACTCCGTGTCGCGTAGCGATGCACTGTGAGACGTGTATCGCAGTGATGGGTTTTGTAGTGTGGATGGAAGAGAGTTCACGTGAGTGTACTCTGTATTAAGTCGTGAAACACCGGATGGCGTGTCACGAAGGGTTGGATGGCGTAACAGAGAAGTGTAGAGCATGGTGTAGTGTTGGGAAACTGTATGACAGTGTCCCGAAGCAGTGGTGTTATGGATTATAGTCTGGGGTGACTGGTGTCATCTTGTGGTTGACTATGGCTAAGAGTATATGGATTGAGAAAGGAATTGTTTGTTGGTTATTATTGATAATTTTAATGAACTTGTTTTAGTGCAAAGGTTTTCTGAAATCAAATTATCTCTTTCGAGTATAGTGAAACCTCACGTTGCCCGTAGTGTTGCAAGTGCTCACAATATGGCAATTGAGTTCAGAATTGAAAATCTTAAGGACTTGAGTGTTCCTCTTCCAGCTGTTGTGCAGTTCCTCGTGTTTCGCGCTCTATTCTCATAGAACGCGACGATCGAGGTAAGTTAGCCTCTAACTTACTATCAGTTTATTGTGTATGTGTGATGGGTAAGGGAACTACAATTTATGTATGTATGTTATCGTATATGCCATGTCATGCTATGTCATTACATGTTTATCTGTTACGTATGATTTAATCTCTCATAAATATTTATCTGTTACACAATCTTTTCTGTCATACAATGCTGTATGTTATAAGTATGCCATGTTAAGTATGCCATATGATACATGTATGCCATGAAATGTTTATGATTAAATCATATTGTGCCATTTACAAGTATACGCTATGTTAGAAAAGTATATGATATTAAATAATATCTCATGCATTAAGAAAGATAAGACATGTTATGTTACTTATAATGCGTGGGGCCACAACAACTGTGGAGTACGTATTATATTTTATGTTACGTATAATGCGTGGGGCCACAACAACTGTGGAGTACGTATTATATTTTATGTTACTTATAATGCGTGGGGCCACAACAACTGTGGAGTACGTATTATATTTTATGTTACTTATAATGCGTGGGGCCACAACAACTGTGGAGTACGTATTATATTTTATGTTAGCGTGGGGCCACAACAACTGTGGAGTACGTATTATATTTTATGTTACGTATAATGCGTGGGGCCACAACAACTGTGGAGTACGTATTATATTTTATGTTATTTATAATGCGTGGGGCCACAACAACTGTGGAGTACGTATTATTTTATGTTATTATAATGCGTGGGGCCACAACAACTGTGGAGTACGTATTATATTTTATGTTACTATAATGCGTGGGGCCACAACAACTGTGGAGTACGTATTATATTTTATGTTACTTATAATGCGTGGGGCCACAACAACTGTGGAGTACGTATTATATTTATGTTACTTATAATGCGTGGGGCCACAACAACTGTGGAGTACGTATTATATTTTATGTTACATGAAGTATGGGGCCACAACAACTGTGGAGCATACACTACATGAGACACAGCAATTGTGACATGTAGAATACGTGGGGCCACAACAACTGTGGAGTACGTATTATATTTTATGTTATGTGTATTCATGGGGCCACAACAACTGTGGAGCATGAAGTATGGGGCCACAACAACTGTGGAGCATACACTACATGAGACACAGCAATTGTGACATGTAGAATACGTGGGGCCACAACAACTGTGGAGTACGTATTATGTTTTATGTTACTTGAATACGTGGGGCCACAACAACTGTGGAGTACGTATTAATGCACGTTATTAATCAAGACAATTGAATAAGATTTCAAGTTTATGTTAAGTCCAGTTTCAGATCAAATACATGATAAGTCAAGTTTTAGATCAAGTCCATGTTATGTTATGCTCACGTATATGTTATGTTCATGTCATGTTATGTTCAAGTTTATGTTATTTTCAAGTTCTTATTTATGTTATGCATGTTTACGTTCATGCTATATTTCAAGTCCATGTTATGTTTCACGTTCATGTTATGTTGTTTGTTCATGTTATGTTTTAAGCTTAAGTTCATGCCATGTTAAGTCAAGTTCAGTTCACGCTTAGTTCTGGTTAAGTCATGCTATATGTCAAGTTATACTATGTTTATGTATGACTATATTATGCATTTATGCTTTTACTGCCATGCATGCATTTTTAACCTGTGTGTGAGTTTTATGTTAACTTACTGAGATTTGTAATCAAATCTCACTGTGGTAGTCCCAACTACCATTCCCCCCGAATGGTAGATCTTGTTACAGGACCCAAAGGAGAATTGGAATCTGACCAACTGAATACGGTCATCTAGGCTACGGTGCGATGTTGATGATGGTATAGTATTTAACTTAGGTTAATACTTGTACTTTTGGATTTGTATCTCAAGTATTCTTTTGATCACAACCATTTTAGACTAGTGTGGTGATCACGGCTTTTTAGTATGCCTTTATGTATGAAATATGTTTCAAGTATTTGGGATATTTTTAGTTTGGTGCATAGTATTGCTAA
Organism: Carya cathayensis; assembly: GCA_011037825.1. Taxonomy (NCBI): domain Eukaryota; kingdom Viridiplantae; phylum Streptophyta; class Magnoliopsida; order Fagales; family Juglandaceae; genus Carya; species Carya cathayensis. The sequence continues at coordinate 22,075 of QGSO01004413.1, read as the reverse complement.
AGAAAAAAAAATTATCCGCTGCGAATATTGCATAATGCTAGATGCATGTTAGGAACATTGCATCTTATATGTCATGAACGGGGGCAGGTAACCTTGTGTTGCATGTCTCGACGCTTCAAATGTCCGTTCAATCCCAAGCGGAATTTGGGGGCGTCACAGTACGGACTATAAATATTGTACACTTATCAAAAACCAATTTCTTAACTATTAAGCTTAGGGATGTCACTATCCATTTACTACTTACAAAAGATTTGAAATTTTTAATTTTCTTATAATTTTCTTTTAAGTATTTTTTAACAACTTTATTCAATAAGAAAAAATTAAAAAAGAAAAAATTAAAAAATATATATAATTTTATTAATAATCACTTCCTTAATCATTAAATAAAACAAAAAATTAAAAAAAAAATCAAATACAAAAAGAGTAGCAAATGAGTAGTAGGAGGATTGTAATTTTATCATTTTCCTAAGCTCAATATGGATTGAATGCAAGGGTTCTCAACTCATCTCATTTAATTTAATTATTATAATTTTTTAAATTTTAATATAAAATATAATAAAAAATTTAATTTTTTAAATTTTAAAATAATAATAATATTTAAAAATAATATTTTATTTAATTTTTAACTTTTATATCATCCCAACCCTAAGTTAAGTTAAGGGAAAAGAAAAAAAAAATCCCCAACTTTGGGGCATCATTCTCGATCATAGGATACGCACCCACCTGCCGACTGCCTGAGATCATAGGATTCTGGATTTTTATCACGGAATTTATGGGCTAGCTGAAAGATGCATGGTCCTACGTACACATCAACAAAAGTCACATGGAAATGGAAGGTATATAAATATATTGAGTTAATAATATAGTTCTTTAATTTAGTACATGGTCAAAACATTTGCAAGGAAATTATTAATATTAGTACGTAAGTATGTGTCATCTTACAGTTTGGTTTCTTTCTTAATTATTAAAAAAAAAATTTATTATTTTTTTAAAGTTGAATAAAGTAGGGGCGCTCCCACCCTATTTTGGAGGAAGCTGTATGTACGTATTGACTCTGGAACCAAATAATTCTTGTTGGATTATTGAATCTAAAATTCGAGTTGAAAATCATCATTGTTAATAATTTAGAACGTTCGATCAGTTACTTATTTTTAAAGAAAGATTTCCGTACGTACCTGATGTCGATGAACACTTAAGATGTTGACCTTCCTTGAGAGACTTTGAGAGATTTTTACCAGTCCTAGTTATCTCTACCTGTTTTTTTCCACGAGCTCTTTAATTTTCTTTTGATCTTTGGGCAGTGGCAATTGTCTCGTACGTTTGTCAATAGATGAGTGATTTTGGTCTCTCGTTTATTACATAAATGAGAAGAGATGAAATACGATAAAAATTAAAAATTGAATAAAATAAAATTCTTCTACGTTCAACCAGTGGTGGAAAATTGCGCATCGAGTAATCGGCTGACGTGCAGCCAATATATTTTAAAAAAAAAATCTATAGAAATTTCAGCCTATAACAGATTCCACTGTCAACATCTCTCTCTCTAGACACCCGCAATTTCTCTTTGGTTAGTTCTGCACTTGTCGTGCTAATTTTGTAAACTTTCAATGATATCCAAAACACTCTTTCTCTGTTCTATATTAAGACCACCTTCTGTCTCTCCCCTTTTCCTTTTTATGTTTCTGTAAGAAATTTTATCCATAATCTAATTGTTCCATTGTGTATCTCTTTTGACTATTGATTTTCCATTGGGTTGTATATTTTTGGGGCGTTTTTGCTGTTTCCTCTTTTATTTTCTTCCACAAAGAAAACTTTCCCTATCCCTCACCACTTGTTTATGGGAATTCCTCAATTGCTTAAAGTCTGCGACTCCTTGCCAGATCAGACCACGCCTACGGTTTTAGCCACAAACCCACTCGCTATTTTCCTTGCAAAATCTGAGAATTGCAGATTCTGTCTCTATTTGCTATTCCAAATTCAGTTTTTAGACTCTTCTTTTTCTTTTTCTATTTCTATTGCTTCACTTTTCTGGGTTCTTTTGTTTGGTCTTTGTGCGTGTTTGTCTTTAGAGTTTATCTATTTAAGTATGGGTCGTTGGAGAAAACAGTAAGGTAGAGTCCATCATAAAGGAGTGGAGAGAAGTAAGAGAACAACAACATTGAACTATGCTCGATTCATGGAAAGAGGATTTCAAAGATGACGAAGGGGCTTGATGTAGAGCTCTATGGGTTTGTGGGTTCATAGATTTCAAATGTGGATGGAGAAGATGAAGGAGGCTTCGCTAGGTTCGTGGAGAAGACGAAGGGGGAGTGGCTCTAGCTTTGGTTTCGTAGAGAAGACGAAGACTACTGTAGCTTTGTGGGATGGGGACTTCGTGGGTATAACAAGATGAAGAAGAAACCGTGTGTTTTGACAAGTTGAATGAAACGTGGTCGTTTCATTTTTGCCACGTGGGACACGGTTTTCTGGCAATTTCTCTAGCCAGTTATAAACAGTATTTTTTTAATAAAATATTATTATAATATAATTTTTTAATATAATTTTTGTTTTGAGATTTTAATCGAAAAAATTGAATTATTTTTTATACCTTTTCAAGAATTTAAAATAGTTATAATAATTAAATAAAATAAGATGAGATAGTGTGTGAAAGGAAAAAACTCTTGGTAGCTAGGTCCAGTGAGTTTATCTACTTTACACCAACCAATAATATTTCAACAAGTATAAAACTTATGTAATTTATTGTGTCCTAACGCATAGAATTAACCCTCTCATTTATGATTTTATCTCCCCTCTCCCCAATTTAAATGATTTAAAATTATCTTAACATCAAAACGTCATACATACATATATATATATTATATATATATATATATGTATGCGAATATACACAGGAGCCCTACAAGAATTGTTGTTTTTACTCACTTTATAACAGTTTTTAAATAGAAATAAAAAATGTGTTGAGTTTATATATATAAATGAAATTAAAATTGTTCTTCTTAGTAAAAAGACAAGGAAATTAATTTGTACTACGCCACCTAATAACTAAAGAAAAAGGTTATAATTTCATTATCATCCAAGGAAAAAAGGGAAATTATTTCGTCATCATGACTCTTGAGCCAGGTAACCACTGTACAGTGTATTCAAATAACATGGGACCTACCGAGAATCCACCGACAGACCAGTCTCATCCAGCGGAATAATAATAATTTTTATATATTTATAAGAGAAATATTTTAATCCTAAAAAAACTTATAATTATTATAATTTGACAAAAATATTAGATTAAAAAATTCATTCATTATAAAATTAAATCCAATACATTTTATTTATAAATTTATTTTTACAATATATCTTTATACAGTATAACAAATTTCTCTTTAAAATTTGAGAGCTGTCAAACACCACTACGTACGAATTGATCTTTCTGTTGCATTTTTCATAATTATTAAAATGTTGACATGCATGTGTCATGTTCTTGCCTGTCTCGATCCACCGCAGCTACTGTTCACGACTTTAATTTCCCTAACCTCTCATCTTGAATAATTAATTAGAGCAGTATATCCTCTTTCTAGTCCTAATTATTTATAATATTAATTACAGTTGTAAAGTAGGTAAGTATCATTTAATTATTTAAAAAAAATAAAATTTATTATTAAAAAATTAATTTATTTTTATATAAATCTTATATTTATTATTATTATTTTTAAATAATTACACGACGCCAGTGTAATCAGGACTGCAACGATAATATTTTTGTATATAATTACTTCAAGATCATATCAGCTGTCTAGCTAGCTAAGTAATTGTAGTAATTCTAATTAATTGTTTTAGGACGAAATCCGACATGAATTGAACTTTTGTCTGATGATTAAAACAATAATTATTTATATATAAAGGAAGCTAGCTAGCGAGGGCTGAGGATGAATGGCCAGGCTAACAAACAAATTAATGAGAATGCAATGCATGTGCCCACTTTCGTGGTGGTAGCCTGGTGGGGGACATATATATATATAATGGGCCAAAATCACATGATAATTAATTAGCTGTACGCGTATCTTGACATAATACAATCAGTTATCTGTATTAAGACATCAGCATTTATTATTTTGAGGATTATTTAATTTTTAATATTTATGCAGTACTGGGACAAAAATGCTGGTAACCAGTTGCCACTTGATCTGGAATTGATCATATGCTAGATTAATGCGCATACATGATTATCTATTTTTTAAATGCTAATTTATAGTTGAGTTGATTTATTTTGGTCGTTTAAATTATTTATTTTAGTCAGTAGTAGTGCCAGACCAACGTACTTGAGGTACCGGTCACGTCACAAAATTGGGGATCGATCATTTGTCAACATTTACTTTAATTTGCTGCAGCATTTCTTCATACATATAGATATATGATTAATGTGGATCATGTTTTCTTCTGCATCATGATTGTCCTTTTATAACAGTACTGCCTTTATATATATAGTTTCAAAAGATGCAGGCGCATATCTGAAATCTCGTTTTTGCAGTACATACACATACATACATATATATATATATATATATAATTTTATATATAGTGATTTTTGCATACTCTTTATATATTTCAATATTAACATGATTGGCTGTATATTTTTTTAATATAAAATAATTATTTTAATTTTAATAATCACATAAATAGAGCGTATAAATAATCTGTAAAAGTAATTATATACAGTAAAACTACGTACAGATGATCATGAAGTTGTGTTTGCACTTATGATGTCCAGCATGATCGAGAACAGGAAAGCATGGACGAGTAACATATCCTTACACAGGGTTTATGTTTATATATATATATATATATATATCAAATGGCTCTCCGGTCATGACCTCCTGTCTCCCATGTTTTCTTCTGCCACTTTGCTGTGTTTTTCCACCTTCTGTTTAAGCACGCGGTATTGTTCTTTCAAAAGTCATATAACTACTATAGCTCAGGTTATTTTTGGCTAGCTCTTCAAGTTCTGGTAATTTATTATCTGTATTTTGTCGTGTCCTTTTGGTGTATATCTTTGTATGAAGTGTCTCAAATGCCAAATGGCGATCAGATAGGCACGTGATTGATGGGTTCTACATTTCAAGTATCTATCTCTTTTTTATTTTTAAGTTTCAAATTTATTATCATAGAAAATTAATTCTATCCTATGTTTCCAACAATAAAATAATTAATTGGTCAATTTAGGATCCTTGTGTGCAAAGGACGTACGTGCGGATCTTTATAAGAAAAAGTAAATGTGTTCCTTGGTTCGAAGCTGCCCAATGATGCTCGATTGCTGACCCCTTTTTTTTTAATCTCTCACTTTTTGTGTACGATATCCATGTAATTAAATTGGTCGGCAAATTACACTGTACTGGTTTACCCCAAAAGCACTCATTTTGTCTTTGTAAACAGCTTCTATAGTTAAAAGGGAAAATTAAAAAAGGTTAAAAAGAGAGAGGAGGTAAAGTTAAATCTATCTTTTCTGGTTCTCCAAAGAGAGAGCCATCCGGCCATTCGATTCAGACAACATTCAAAACTACTACTGTAGTCTGTTGTTCGTGTAATTGGTCTAACATGCATGATCAATGCTAGATATTGTATGTACTAAAGCAAACATTACAATCGCGGTCGTTGCTAGCTAGCTGTGGTCGGCGATCATAATCAATCAAAATTTGTTGTTAGTTGCTCGTGAGTTGCAATCAAAAACCGTGTTTCAATCATAGACATCTATATATATACTGGTGCAACTAATGGCGTTGCAGCTTGTTTTAGTAGGACCAGCTAAGCTAGCTCATTTTCAAGACCTGTAGCGGGTCATGTCCCTTTCTAAAACGATGCTCCAGCTGCATGTAATCCCAAAGATAATTTAGATGATATATCAGTTAAAAAGTTTTTCACCCCTCACTTTCCAAATGGTAGAGATGGAAAAGAGAACAACAACTGATTCATGATTCAAATTCTATTTATAATTGCACTGCTCTCGACGGGAAAATTCCACAATCTAGTATTGAATTCGCCTCGATCATGAGCTGCAGCGACAGCGAGTTTCCAATGATCAGTAATATCAATTATTGACAGATGGAATCAGAACATTTTTTTTTCTCAAACACAGTCATGATCATGATAACAGAGCTTTGGCTTATGCTTCAATTCACGGCTTCCTTAAGTTATTAGATCTATTGTTTTTCATTGGGTGTCCCCATTTTTACCTATTTTGCAAAGCTATAAATAGTTATTGCCTACCTAAATTGCCTCAATATTTCTCAAATTCAATGGTATTCAATATCATAGTTGTGTTATATTATACCCTAGCAAAATAAAATTGTTGAGAGAAAGTATTGATGTTATGGAAATTGGCTTATCTCTTCTGGTTCACTCCATTCTTCTATTTCTTTCTTGGTTGATGCATTCTCAACTGCCGTTTTTCCGGTTGGTAGATTTCCTCTATATATATATATATATATATATATATATCCTCAATATGTTAAATAATGAATCTCCCTGATTATGGCAAAACTTTTTGAAGTTCACCAGATTATTCTCAACTCCGATCTTATATATGGATATGATGAATGCTACCCGTTGTTATGTTCATTATATGCCTCAAACTAACTTTGTTCTGGAACTAACTAGTGCATATTTCTTCAAGAAGTTCTTAAGGTACTCCCTCCTCCATAAGATCCTTCGGGAGTGAAGAAATTCATGGGCTTAACTCATTTTATAAAACCGGTTCAATAAGAGAGGGTTGTGCTCATTCCTTATAAACATGCATGCCCAGATTCTTGTCAACATGCAATGTGAGATTCCCATCTTAACACTATTCCTCACGTGCAAGTTAGTATTTTTGCTGGTACTTATCAAGGGATAAGTAGTGTGGGTCCCCGTTTGCCATTTGTCCTATGGTTGGGTTTTATACCATAAAGAAATTCATGAGCCTCTTATCTCATAAAATCGGTTCAATAAGAGAGGATTGCTCATTTCTTATAAACATGCACAGATTCTTGTCCATAGGTACGTAGTGTGTGATTCCCGTCTTAACTGGGGTATAGTATCTAAAAGCACTTCTCACTTTTCAAGAAGAAACTCTAAGTTTGAATCCGCAATATATGTGTATCTTGTTTTGGAGTCTCGCTAATGGTTGCAACTGATGGATGGAAGGCAAAGTTGATATCTTAGCCGTGGACTCCTTTTGGTAATTCAAATCAGTATCATCTAAAGACACAGGTGATCCCAATTTTGATTGTTTGGAAATTTTGGCTTAATCGAAATGCTGTAGGATTTGATTGTCAAGCCAAGCATGCATCGATGATAATCTAGTGTTGCCTAGATGACTAACACAAGAGAGGGGGTGAATTGAGTTGTATTTAAAAAAATAATAATTATAAATCAAATATACAATATAAAATATAAACAAAATACGAAACAACAATAAATATAAAGAGTAAGGGTAAGAGAAGCAAACTCAGTATGTTAACGAGGTTCGGCCCTACTGCCTACGTCCTCGCCTCAAGCTACCCCTTGAGGATCCCCGAATTCACTATTCAACCTCCTTCAGGTGGAGATAGAAACATATTACACCTTTGAACAACACCGCTACAAAAGATCCGTGTAGAACACCCTCTACACTTAATCACCTTACATGTGGTGATTCAACTATTCCCTGTGTAGAACACTTTCTACACGCACAAGGGTTATACACACACTTTTACTGATACAAGAATTGATAGTGGGTAGGTTATCAGAAAACACTTCTCAATGAGTGAAATAAGAACAATACAGCGCAAACTATATCTCTCAAAATGAACAAGGATTAAGGCTCAATGCTTAGAGAAGAGAGAATGAAAGTTTTGAATGAATGTTGTATGCTTTTGGTGTGTAAATGTGAAGCTCTCAAATAATCTATTTATAGGCATATGAGACTTTATATTCAAATTTAAAAAGATTCACATGTTAAAGACAACATCATTCACTTTTCAAAAATTTCAAATCTAATCTTTTTACTTCTTGCATATGACAAAATGAGCATACTTTACTTTTCAAAAGTTTCAAACCTAATCTTTTACTTTTTGCATATGACAAAAGGAGCACACTTTACTTTTTAAATTTTTCAAACAAAAACATCTACCTTTTGTATAAGTCAAGAAAAGCATCAATCACTTTTAAAAATATTCAAATAAAACATGCACATGTGAAAGATGATAATCAATCATCTTTAATATTTTCAAAGTTCAACCCTTTAATCATGGCATGCACATGTGAAAGATGACAATCAATTATCTTTCAAAATTTTCAAATTTAATTTTCAAAATATTCATGCATATGTGGAAAATGTATTTTAATGCTTTATGATAAAATATTAATTTTTGAGCCTTAATCCTAATTTCGAATTTTAAAGAGATTTACAACATTATTCTATGACTTTAATGTGAACTTGCTCCCTTCTTGCTCATGCTTGGTTTCTTGATGTGCTTGACTCCATTGTGTAGATAACTTGAGCTTGAGACTCCTTTATTCTATGAATTCATTTGTTATCATCAAAATCCATGTGTAAATATATAATTACACAAAACTTGAAACCTTAGGTTTAACAATCTCCCCCTTTTTGATGATGACAAATACTTGATAGAACCTGAAGCCTGTATTAATACTTAAGCTCCCCCTGAGAATGTGCGTTAGTTTTTCAAGCAAAAAAAAAAAAAAAAATAAATATAATTCCAAGCATATATAACAAGTTTAACAATTTAAACAATATTAATGTTCTAGTCTAAAACTTCTCCCCCTTTTGGCATCATTAAAAAGGATCGACAGCAAGTAAATAGACTGAAGAAAACGGTGCGTTAAAAAACACTGTAGATAGTTGAAAAAGAGAGCCGTCCGTGACCCGACAAGTCCTGCAAAGCCTCGAGGCCTAACTCTATGAATTTAGTGCGGTTGAAGATAGAAACAAATCGCCTGATGTTGTTGACAAACGAGATTGAAGGCTCCGAGTTTCTAAAAAAAATGTCTTTTTCACTGATCGGGAAAAAACACATTGCTCTTTGACTTGGATGATAGCTCGTCTTGTTCTTTATACTATCTCTATAAAAACAGTCTTAAAGTTCATCCAATCCGCATCAAGTTTTCTTCTTATCTCTATAACTCATCTGCATTCCTTCAACATTCTCGCTTTAAGTTTTCAATTCCTTTCTCAATGGCTCATTCTTCTACATCTCAACCTCCTGTCCTTTCTGCAGCTGCCATTGGTGCTATGTTGCAGCAAGAAAATAATAGTATGGCAAATAAGTCAGACTCCGATGCTATCTACGACTTGGTGAGTCTCGGGACTCGCTACTCATCCTCTATTGTTGCTTTTTCCCAGCGGGTTCAAGCAAAAAACCATGAGGTTGAAAAGCTTAAGGAACAAATTGTTGTACTTCAACGAATTGTTCAAGAGTCTCACACAAGGGAAGGAATCCTTCGGCAGAAGAATAAAAAGTTGAAATCTCTATTGGATTCTTCATTCCGCTTGCCAGTTCCCATGAATAGGGATGACATGATATTGTATGAAGAGAATGAGCGTCTCAAACATGAGGCTAAGAACCTCAAGTTTATGTAAAAGTATTTAAGAAAAATCTATCTATTTTTATGAACTTTGATCTGTCTTTTAAGAGATATTCATAATATGCATCATACCTATTTCTCTTCTAATCATAGATAATCTATCTTCTGGTAAAGGTTTTGTGAATATATCTGCTAACTGATCGTGTGTGTTTGTGAACTCTAGTACTATATCGCCTTTCTGCACATGATCTCGAAGAAAATGATATCTTATTTCAATATGCTTAGTTCTAGAATGTTGTATTGGGTTTTTTGAAAGATTTATAGCACTTGTATTATCACATTTGATTGGAATGTGATTATACATGAGTTTAAAATCTTCAAGTTGTTGCTTCATGTAAAGAACTTGAGCACAACAACTACCCGCAGCAACATATTCTGCCTCAGCAGTAGATAGTGCAACAGAATTTTGTTTTTTACTAAACCAGGAAACTAATGCATGACCTAAGAAGTGACATGCTCCACTAGTGCTTTTTCGATCTATTTTACAACCAGCATAATCTGCATCTGTGTAGCTGATTAGATCGAAAGATGTGTGTTTAGGGTACCATAACCCTAGGTTAATTGTACCACTAAGATATCTAAGAATGCGCTTAACTGCAATTAAATGAGATTCTTTTGGAGATGATTGAAAACGTGCACATAAACACACACTGAACATAATATCTGGTCTACTGGCTGTCAAATATAATAAGCTACCAATCATACCTCGATATACTTTCGAGTCAACTGTCTTACCGGATTCATCTTTATCAAGTTTAGTAGATGGGCTCATTGGTGTTCCAGTTTCCTTAGCACCTTCCATCCCAAACTTCTTCAGCAATTCCTTAATATATTTTGATTGATTGATGAATGTCCCACTTTTTACTTGCTTAATTTGCAATCCGAGAAAGAATGTAAGTTCTCCCATCATGCTCATTTCAAATTCATCCTGCATAGTCTTAGCAAAAACTTGACACATATTTTCATTAGTAGCACCGAATATTATATCATCAACATAAATCTGAACCAAAAGAATATCATCATTTTCGTATTTAATGAAAAGAGTTGTGTCGATTTTTCCTCTTGAGAAACCTTTTTTAATCAAGAAACCACTGAGTCTCTCGTACCACGCTCTAGGAGCTTGTTTGAGTCCATATAGTGCTTTTGTGAGTTTGAAAACATGATTTGGAGAAATATGATTTTCAAAACCTGGAGGTTGCTCAACATATACCTCTTCATTTATAAAACCATTTAAGAAAGCACTTTTAACATCCATTTGAAAAAGTTTGAAATCTTTATAACAAGCATATGCAAGTAGCATTCGAATAGCTTCTAATCTTGCGACTGGTGCATATGTCTCATCATAATCAATTCCTTCTTCTTGATTGTAACCTTGGGCTACAAGTCGAGCCTTATTTCTAGTAATGACTCCGGACTCATCTTTCTTGTTTCTAAAAACCCATTTTGTTCCAATAATAGTATGATTTTTGGGTTTAGGAACAAGTGTCCAAACATCATTTCTTTCAAATTGATTAAGCTCTTCTTGCATAGCTAGAATCCAAGATTCATCAAGAAGTGCTTCATCAATATTTTTAGGTTCAATCTGAGATAAAAAAGCAGTATGATTGCAAATATTTCTAAGAGATGATCGAGTGCTTACACCTTGTGAAGGTTCTCCCAGAATTTGTTCCACTGGATGATCTTTCACAAATTTCCACTGTTTGGTTGCATCTCGTATTAAATTTTGATGATCTTTCCTGATGTCTCCATGTTGGACTTCCTCTATTGTGTTCTCTTTGTTGAGATTGAGACTTTCTGTATTATTTATACCTCCTGTTTCTTCATCAATGGATTTCTTGGAGAGTAGAGAATTAGATTCATCAAATACTACATGCATAGATTCTTGTACAGTTAAAGTCTTTTTATTGAATACTCTATAAGCTTTACTATTTGTAGAATACCCGAGAAAAATACCTTCATCCGATTTTGCATCAAATTTGCCTAAATTATCCCTGTCATTCAAAATAAAACATTTGCATCCAAATACATGAAAGTAACCAATGTTGGGCTTTTTCTCATTCCAAAGCTCATAGGGGGTTTTATCTAATTTAGACCTTAACATAACTCTATTTATAACATAACATGCAGTACTTACCGCTTCGGCCCAAAAATAACTAGGCAAGTTGTTCTCATTAAGAATTGTTCTTGCCATCTCTTGAAGAGATCTATTTTTCCTCTCTACTACCCCATTTTGTTGAGGAGTTCGAGGAGCAGAAAAATTATGCACAAAACCATTTTCATCACAAAATGTTTCAATATTTTTATTAACAAACTCTTTTCCCCTATCACTTCGGATACTTGAAATAGTATAGCCCTTTTCATTTTGAATTCTCTTGCATAACTTGGTAAAAGCATTATGTGCCTCATCTTTATGAGCAAGAAAGATGACCCAAGTATATCTAGAGAAATCATCAACAATAACAAAAGCATAATATTTTCCTCCTAGACTTGCAACTCTATTTGGTCCAAAAAGATCCATGTGTATCAGTTGCAGTGGTCTAGTAGTGGAAATATATTTCTTGGTTTTAAAAGAAGTTTTTGTTTGTTTACCAAATTGGCATGCATCACAAATTTTGTCTTTAAGAAAATTTGCCTTTGGTAAACCTCTCACAAGATCATTTTTTGAAAGTTTGGAAATAAGTTCCATGTTGGCATGACCTAGTCTTCTATGCCATAACCAATTAGTTTCATTTTGTACTGAAAAACAAATAGCATCTTGTGAGGTAATTTCTTCAAAATCGATTGTATAAACATTATTACTTCTAAAGGCAGTAAAACAAATGTTATAATCATGATCATTCAAAATAATGCACTTATCCATTTTGAAAGTAACTGTAAATCCTTTATCACATAATTGACTTATACTCAAAAGATTATGTTTTAGACCTTCAACAAGTAGAACATCTTCAATTATGAGAGAAGATTTATTACCAATTTTACCTATTCCCACGATCTTCCCTTTCGAGTTGTCTCCAAATGTCACGTGTCCTTCTTCTTTAGATCTAAGATCAAAGAACTTAGTCTTGTCTCCCGTCATGTGTCTTGAACATCCACTATCTAAAAACCATTTGTTTTTGCTTGTAGAGGACTTCATGCATACCTATAAAAACAATTAAAATGATTTTTCTTGGTACCCAAGTTCTTTGGGTCCTTTATTTATTAGTATTAGAAGAAACAAGATTTTTAGGTACCCATATGGCCCTAATAGTCATTGTATGTTTTCTTCTAATAGGACAAGTATGATAATTATGACCATTTCTATTACAAAAATTACAAATAGCATGTGACATATATGAAAATCTTGAATGATTATAATAGTATCCTTTTTTGACAAACTTATTATGAAAAGAATTTTGAATATTAGACTTTGATGTAGAAGGATTATCAAAGAAGTTTTTATAAGGTTTGAACTTTTGTTTTGGCATATATCCCAAGCCTGCCTTGTCAAAAACACATCTTTGACTACCAAGAAGTTTTTCAAAATTTCTTTTTCCATTCGTAAAGTTTTCAACAATATTTTCTAAATCAGTTTTCTTTTTCTTCAACTCAAGATTTTCGTCTTTCAAAACAATATTTTCTTTTCTTAAAATATCAATTTCGTTTGTTAAAGAAGAATTTTTCTTTTTCAAAGCAGTATATTTGATACCCAATTTTTCAAATTCTTCATATACCTCTTCTAAAACATTTTGCAATTCTTCATATGAAGGATTTTCAATATTATCAAAATTTGTTACCTCAATATCATCTTTAGCCATAAGACAGAGATTTGCTGATTCTTCATTGCTTGCTTCACTATCTGAGCTACTTGAATCATCATCCCATGTAGCTTTCATTGCTTTCTTGCCTTTGTTTCGATCTTTCTTTAGCAGGGGACAATCTGGCTTGATATGACCAGGCTTATTGCATTTATAACAAATTAAAGTATCATTTTTACCTGAATCTTTCTTGGAAAACTTTTTGAATGATTTCCTCGGAGGAGTTTTATTTTTCTTTAAGAATCTCTGAATTCTTCTTGTTATCATCGCAACTTCTTCATCTTTATCGTCATTTTCCTCATCTTCATCACTTTCACTTTCATGAGGAACAGCTTTAAGTGCCAAGCTCTTCTTTGGCTTTCCTTCTTCTTCTCCTCTTTTCAATGTGTACTCATGGGTGATAAGTGACCCGATGAGTTCATTCACTTCGAGCTTCTTGAGGTCTCTAGCTTCAAGAATCGCTGTCACTTTTGATTCCCAACGTTTTGGTAGAGAGTTGAGAATTTTTCTTACCATTTCCACTTTGGAATAAACTTTACCAAGAGCTGTCAAACTGTTTATGATGTTAGTAAAACGAGTGTGCATGCTAGAAATAGATTCATCATCATTCATCTTAAACATTTCATATTCATGAGTAAGAATATAAATTTTTGATTCCTTAACTTGAGAAGTTCCTTCATAAGTAACTTCCAAGTTATCCCAAATTTCTTTTGCCGTAGCACAAGTCATTACTCTATTAAACTCATTACCATTGAGAGCATTATATAATAAATTCATAGCAGTTAAATTCAAAGTATAAAGTCTATCGTCTTCACGATCAAACTCTTCTTCTTCCTTTTTGACCTTTACTCCACCAACCACTTTTGTTGGAATATAAGGTCCATTTACAATGCATTTCCAGATCTCTCGACCTTGAGCCTGAAGGAATATTCTCATTCTAACTTTCCAGAATGAATAATTGTCTCCACAAAAGAGTGGAGGCCGACTGCTAGATTGACCTTCACCAAATGAAGCTGCAATGTTAGCCATAAGATCTTAACTCAAAAGATAGTTAATCTTATAACAGAGCTTTAGCTCTGATACCAATTGTTGCCCAGATGACTAACACAAGAGGGGGGGTGAATTGAGTTGTATTTAAAAAAAAAAAAAAATTATAAATCAAATATACAATATCAAATATAAACAAAATACGAAATAGCAATAAATATAAAGAGTAAGGGTAAGAGAGAATCAAACTCAGTATGTTAACGAGGTTCGGCCCCACTGCCTACGTCCTCGCCTCAAGCTACCCCTTGAGGATCCCCGAATTCACTATTCAACCTCCTTCAGGTGGAGGTAAAAACCTATTACACCTTTGAACAACACCGCTACAAAGGATCCGTGTAGAACACCCTCTACACTTGCAATCACCTTACACGTGGTGATTCAACGATTCCCTGTGTAGAACACTTTCTACACGCACAAGGGTTGTACACACCCTTTTACTGATACAAGAATTGATAGTGGGTAGAATATCAGAAAACACTCCTCAATGAGTGAAATAAGAACAATACAGCACAACCTATATCTCTCAAAATGAAAAAGGATTAAGGCTCAATGCTTAGAGAAGAGAGAATGAAAGCTTTGAATGAGAGTTGTATGCTCTTGGTGTTGTGAATGTGAAGCTCTCAAATGATCTATTTATAGGCATATGAGACTTCATATTCAAATTTAAAAAGATTCACATGTCAAAGACATCATCATTCATTTTTCAAAAATTTCAAACCTAATCTTTTTACTTTTTGCATGTGACAAAATGAGCACACTTTACTTTTCAAAAAATTCAAACCTAATCTTTTACTTTTTGCATATGACAAAAGGAGCACACTTTACTTTTCAAAATTTTCAAACAAAGGCATCTTCCTTTTGCATAAGTCAAGAAAAGCATCAATCACTTTTGAAAATATTCAAATAAAACATGCACATGTGAAAGATGACAATCAATCATCTTTAATATTTTCAAAGTTCAACCCTTTAATCATGGCATGCACATGTGAAAGATGACAATCAATTATCTTTCAAAATTTTCAAATTTAATTTTCAAAATATTCATGCACATGTGGAAAATGTATTTTAATGCTTTATGATAAAATATTAATTTTTGAGCCTTAATCATAATTTCGAATTTTAAGAGATTTACAACATTTCTCTATGATTTTAATGTGAACTTGTTTCCTTCTTGCTCATGCTTGGTTTCTTGATGTGCTTGACTCCATTGTGTGGACAAATTGAGCTTGAGATTCCTTCATTCTTTGAATTCATTTGTTATCATCAAAATCCATGTGTAAATATATAATTACACAAAACTTGAAACCTTAGGTTCAACAATTTATAATTACATTAAACTTGAAACCTTGGGTTCAACAATCTCCTCCTTTTTGATGATGACAAATACTTAATAGAATCTGAAACCTGTATTAATACTTAAGCTTCCCCTAAGAATATGCGTTAGTTTTTCACGTAAAAGTTTAAATATAATTTCAAGTATATATAACAAGTTTAGCAATTTAAACAATGTTAATGTTCTAGTCTCAAACTTCTCTCCCTTTTGGCATCATTAAAAAGGATCCATAGCAAGTAAATGGACTGAAGAAAACGGTGTGTTAGTAAACATTGTAGATAGCTGAAAAAATAGAGTCGTCCGTGACCCGAAAAATGCTGCAAAGGCTTGAAGCCTAACTCTATGAATTTAGTGTGGCTGGAGATTTAAACAATTGCCTGATGTTGTTGACAAACGGGATTGAAGGCTCTTAGTTTCTATAAAAAAATGATCATTTTCACCCATCAGATACTAAAAAAATTACATTGCTCCTTGACCTGAGTTATTTTTTCCATAATGATAGAATGGCCGAACAATTCTCTTCCATTAATGTTCCAGACTTGAATTAGGAACCCTTGACACATCAACCATCAATCTTCTCTTCTGAGGCTGTCAATACCATTATAGGAGTAGAGATTCATTTTTCTAGTAGGGCTGACTCTGAGATTGTTGCAGAATCAAGAATGCTCAGTGGTCAATATGTTGCCTTTGTTACGACCATGTCTCGAAGGTTAATGGTGAGGGTGAGTGAGATTGATCATCTTAACATCCAAATATTTGAGTTACAACATAAGCTTGCTAATAAGGATAGAGAGAATAAAAGGATAAAGTAAGAAAACAAAGAGTTGAAAAAATTTGAAGATTAGTATGCTCATGATCTGCAACCACGAATAGAGGAGCTGGAACAAGAAAGGGTTCAGATACAAGGTCAACATTTGTAGATAACAGCAGAGTTTCATCGTTTACTAGAAAAATAGGAGCAACCTACTGTTAATCTCGCTGGCTTAGTAAGAAAACTTTTGACAAAATGTGTCCAGCATATCTTGTATTTTTTTTTACTAAATAAGATTTGAAAAGATAATTGTTTGTCTTGTTCTTTATGCTATCTCCATAAAATCAGTCTTAAAGTTCATTCAATTTGCATCAAATCTTATTCTCATCTCTATAACTCATCTGCATTCCTTCAACATTCTCGCTTTAAGTTTTCAATTTTTTTCTCAATGGCTTATTTTTCAAACATTCGTCTAGATCAATCCATGAGGTATTCAGCACCTCAACCTCCTATCCTTTCTGCAGTTGCCATTGATGTCATGTTACAGTAAGAAAATAATAGTTTGGCTAATAAGTCAGACTCTGATGCTATCTACGACTTGGTGAGTCTCGGGACTCGCTACTCATCCTCTATTGTTGCTTTTTCCCAACGGCTACAAGCCAAAAACCATAAGGTTGAAAAACTTAAAGAACAAATTGTTGTACTTCAACGAATTATTTAAGAGTCTCACACAAGGGAAGGAATCTTTCGGTAGAAGAATAAACAGTTGAAATCTCTATTAGATTCTTCACTCCGCTTGCCAATTCCTATGGATAGGGATGACATGATATTGTATGAAGAAAATGAACGTCTCAAACATCAGGCTAAGAACCTCAAGTTTATGTAAAAATATTTAAAAAATATTTCTCTATTTTTATGGACTCTGGTCTATCTTTTAAGAGATATTCATAACATGCATCATACATATTTCTTTTCTAATCATACATAATCTATCTTCTGGTAAAGGTTTTGTGAAAATATCTGCTAACTAATCGTGTGTGTTTGTGAACTCTAGTACTATATCACATTTCTGCACATGATCTCGAAGAAAATAATATCTTATTTCAATATGTTTAATTCTAGAATGTTGTATTGGGTTCTTTGAAAGATGTATAGCACTTGTATTATCACATTTGATTGGAATGTGATTATACATGAGTTTAAAATCTTCAAGTTGTTACTTCATGTAAAGAAGTTGAGCACAACAACTACCCGCAGTAACATATTTTGCCTTAGCAGTAGATAGTGCAACAGAATTTTATTTTTTACTAAACCAGGAAACTAGTGCATGACCTAAAAAATAACATGCTCCACTAGTGCTTTTTGGATCTATTTTACAACCAGTATAATCTGCATCTATGTAGCTGATTAAATCGAAAGATGTGTGCTTAGGGTACCATAACCCTAAGTTAATTGTACCACTAAGATATCTAATAATGCGCTTAATTACAATTAAATGAGATTCTTTTGGAGATGATTGGAAGTGTGCACATAAGTACACACTAAACATAATATCTGGTCTATTGGCTGTCAAATATAATAAGCTACTAATCATACCTTGATATACTTTCGAGTCAACTGGCTTACCGGTTTCATCTTTATCAAGTTTAGTGTATTGACTCATTGGTGTTCTAATTTCCTTAGCACCTTCCATCCCAAACTTTTTCAGTAATTCCTTAATATATTTTGATTGATTGATGAATGTCTCAATTTTTGCTTGCTTAATTTGCAATCCGAGAAAGAATGTAAGTTCTCCCATCATGCTCATTTCAAACTCTTCATGTATAGTCTTAGCAAAAACTTGGCACATATTTTCATTAGTAGCACCGAATATTATATCATCAACATAAATTTGAATCAAAAGAATATTATCATTTTCGTATTTAATGGAAAGAGTTGTGTTGATTTTTCCTCTTGAAAAATCTTTTTTAATCAAAAAACCAATGAGTCTTTCGTACCAAGCTTTAGGAGTTTGTTTGAGTCCATAAAGTGCTTTTGTAAATTTGATTTTCAAAACCTGGAAGTTGCTTAACATATACATCTTCATTTATAAAACCATTTAAGAAAGCACTTTTAACATCCATTTGAAAAAGTTTGAAATCTTTATAACAAGCATATGCAAGTAGCATTTGAATAGCTTAGTCTTGTCTCTCGTTATATGTCCTGAACATCCACCATCTAAAATCCATTTGTTTTTGCTTGTGGAGGATTTCATGCATACCTATAAAAACAATTAAAATGATTTTTCTTGATACCCAAGTTCTTTGGTCCTTTATTTATTAGTATTAGAAGAAACAAGATTTTTAGGTATCCATATAACCCTAATAGTCATTGTATGTTTTTCTTCTAATAGGATATGCATGATAATTACGATCATTTTTATTACAAAAATTGCAAATTGCATGTGGAATATATGAAGAACTTAAATGATTATAATAGTATCCTTTTTTGACAAAATTATTTTTATGAAAAGAATTTTAAATACTGGATTTTGATATAGAAGGATTATCAAATAAGTTTTTATAAGGTTTGTATTTTTGTTTTGGCATATATCCCAAGTCTGCCTTGTTAAAAACACATTTTTGACTACCAAGAAGTTTTTCAAAATTTCTTTTTTTATTTGTAAAGTTTTCAACAACATTTTCTAAATCAGTTTTCTTCTTCTTTAACTCAAGATTTTCATCTTTCAAAACAATACTTTCTTTTCTTAAAATATCAATTTCATGTGTTAAAGAATAATTTTTCTTTTTCAAAGCAGTATACTTGATACCCAATTTTTCAAGTTCCTCACATACCTCTTCTAAAACATTTTGTAATTCTTCATATGAAGGATCTTCAATATTATCAAGATTTGTTACCACAATGTCATCTTTAGCCATAAGACAAAGATTTGCTGATTCTCCATTGCTTTCTTCATTATCTGAACTTCTTGAATTATCATCCTATGTAGCTTTTATTACTTTCTTGTCCTTGTTTCGATCTTTCTTTAGCAGAGGACAATCTGGCTTGATATGACCAGGCTTATTGCATTTATAACAATTTAAAGTGTCATTTTTATCTGAATCTTTCTTGGAAAACTTTTTGAAAGATTTCCTCAGAAGAGTTTTATTTTTCTTTAAGAATTTCTGAATTCTTCTTGTTATCATCGCAACTTCTTCATCTTTGTCGTCATTTTCCTCATCTTCATCACTTTCACTTTCATGAGGAACAACTTTAAGTGCCAAGCTCTTCTTTAGCTTTCCTTCTTCTTCTCCTCTTTTCAATATGTACTCATAGGTGATAAGTGACTCGATGAGTTCATTCACTTCGAGTTTCTTGAGGTCTCTAGTTTCAAGAATCGTTGTCACTTTTGATTCCCAACGTTTTGGTAGAGAGTTGAGAATTTTTCTTACTATCTCCACTTTGGAATAAATTTTGCCAAGAGCTGTCAATCTGTTTATGATGTTAGTAAAACAAGTGTGCATACTAGAAATAGATTCATCATCATTCATCTTAAACATTTCATATTCATGAGTAAGAATATAAATTTTTGATTCCTTGACTTGAGAAGTTCTTTCATAAGTAACTTCCAAGTTATCCCAAATTTTTTTTTCGTAGCGCAAATCATTATTCTATTAAACTCATTACCATTAAGAGCATTATATAATAAATTCATAGCAGTTAAATTTAAAGTATAAAATCTATCGTCTTCACAATCAAACTCTTTTCTTCCTTTTTGACCTTTACTCCATTAACCACTTTTGTTGGAATATAAGGTACATTTACAATGTATTTCCAGATTTCTTGATCTTAAGCCTGAAAGAATATTCTCATTCTAATTTTCCAGAATGAGTAATTGTCTCCACAAAAGAGTGGAGGCCGACTGCTAGATTGACTTTTACCAAATGAAACTGCAATGTTAGCCATAAGATCTTAACTCAAAAGATAGTTAATCTTATAACAAAACCCTTACTTTGATACCAATTGTTGCCCATATGACTAACAAAAGAGGGAGGAGTGAATTGAGTTGTATTTAAAAAAATAACAATTATAAATCAAATATACAATATAAAATAATAACAAAATACGAAACAACAATAAATATAAAGAGTAAGGGTAAGAGAGAAGTAAACTCAGTATGTGAACGAGGTTCGGCTCCATTGCCTACGACCTCGCCTCAAGCTACCCCTTGAGGATCCCTGAATTCACTATTTAACCTCCTTCAGGTGGTGATAGAAACCTATTATATCTTATAACAACACCGCTACAAAGGATCCGTGTAGAACACTCTCTACACTTGCAATCACCTTATACGTGGTGATTCAACTATTCCCTGTGTAGAACACTTTCTACGCGCACAAGGGTTATAGACACCATTTTACTGATACAATAATTCATAGTGGGTAGGCTATCAGAAAATACTCCTTAATGAGTAAAATAAGAACAATACATCGCAAACTATATCTCTCAAAATGAACAAAGGTTAAGGCTTAATGTTTAGAGAAGAGAGAATGAAAGCTTTAAATAAATGTTGTATGCTCTTGGTGTTGTAAATGTGAAGCTCTCAAATGATCTATTTATAGGCATATGAGACTTCATATTCAAATTTATAAAGATTCACATGTTAAATACAACATCATTCACTTTTCAAAAATTTCAAACCTAATCATTTTACATTTTGCATATGACAAAAGGGGGAGATTGTTGAACCCAAAGTTTCAAGTTTCGTGTAATTATAAATCTACACATGAATTTTGATGATAACAAATGAATTCAAAGAATAAAGGAGTCTCAAGCTCAAGTTGTCCACACAATGGAATTAAGCACATCAAGGAACTAAGCATGAGCAAGAAGGGAATAAGTTCACATTAAAGTTATAGAGTAATGTTGTAAATCTTTTAAAAATTTGAAATTAGGATTAAGGCTCAAAATTAATATTTTATCATAAAGCATTAAAATACATTTTCCACATGTGTATGAATATTTTGAAAAATAAATTTGAAAATTTTGAAAGATGATTCATTGTCATCTTTCACATGTGCATGACATGATTAAATGTTTGAACTTTGAAAATATTAAGATGATTGATTGTTATCTTTCACATGTGCATGTTTTATTTGAATATTTTCAAAAGTGATGGATGATTTTCTTGACTTATGCAAAAGGTAGATGTCTTTGTTTGAAAATTTTGAAAAGTAAAGTGTGCTCCTTTTGCCATATGCAAAAAGTAAAAGATTAGGTTTGAATTTTTTGAAAAGTAAAGTGTGCTCCTTTTGTCATATGCAAAAAGTAAAAAGATTAGGTTTAAATTTTTTGAAAAGTGAATGTTGTTGTTTTTGACATGTGAATCTTTTTAAATTTGAATATGAACTCTCATATGCTTATAAATAGATCATTTGAGAGTTTCACATTCACAACACCAAGAGCATAAAATATTCATTCAAAGCTTTCATTCTCTCTTCTCTAAGCATTGAGCCTTAACCCTTGTTCATTTTGAGAGATATAGTTTGTGCTGTATTG